>WAAG01041440.1:71108-84053 GCA_013390105.1 Tichodroma muraria
AAAAAAAAAAACACACCAGCCCACACAAAAAAAAAAAAAAAAAAAAAAAAAAAAAAAAAAAAAAAAAAAAAAAAAGAAAAAAAAAAGAAAAAAAAAAAGAAAAAAGTGTCTGGGGACTTTCAGAGCGGCGGAGCAGGCGCTACAAGAAGGATGCATGCTGGACCAAGCCCAGCCTCCCAAGCCTTAAGGGGATTCACTCACGCTGCCGGGAGCGGGGAAGCCGTTTCTCACCAGTATAGGAAATCAAGTGCTTGGCAACAACGGAGGCAGCTCTCCCACAACTCTGGTTACGCAAACAGCTGCCTTCTGCTTGGTTTCAACATGCTTCACTGCTCCAAAAATAATTTCCTGCTTGATTTGATACCATTAGCAGGAGCACGGAGCGCAGCGTGAGCGATTGTGCCGCTGCACCCTGGCTGCAGGTAGCCACTGGGTTCCGGCAAAAGCCCTGATCCCTGTTTTTGGCAGAGGGGCCTGACTGCGCAGGAGGGAAGGTAAGCAGGGCGATAGCATGAGCCTTCTCTTCCTCTGTGAGGGGTTTTGACGCAAGCCTGGACAAAAGTACCTGTCACCTTCATCCTTTCAGGCCCCTTTTCCAGAGCTGACGTTTCCCAGCCCTCACAGCTTGTAACACTCATGGCATGTAACCAACACTCAGCAGCCAAGCAGGGATCAATGCCAACATAAAGTTCAACGACAAAGTCACTGCTTGCAGGGTGATTAGGAGCCGTGCTGCTCCTGGGCAGAGTTGCTGTGGGAGAACACAGCACCAGCAGCAAAAAGCTACTATCGTGCCTTCTTGCATCCCAGTGGATGACTTTGTGTCCGCTTTGGAGGTTGTTGGAGTACACCAGTCCAGCCCAGTGCTTTGGGAGCAGCAGCACTTTCCATTCCTAGCTGGACTGGAATTTGGATATCAAATTTTGCCCTAAGGTGCATCTGATTTCCTGTTCCCTATTCCCAGCCCATTGATCTGCATGCCCCTTCCCCAGGGCCTGCCTTGGGGGGACTCCTCCAGATTAATCAGATTTGGAGTAGTGCAGAGAGTTAAAGATCCAAGGCCCAGCTCAGCAGCACTGCACTCCATGGCCTGTGCCACACCAGCAGCACAGCACACCAGCCTTCCCAGCTCATGGCCTTACACAGGGGTGAGCTGGTACCTTCCAGGTGAAGTGCAAGTCATGTTCAGCAAAGAGATGAAGCAGCAAAGTAAAACTCAATGTCACTCATTAAAACAGCAGCTGCAAAGCAGGATTCAGGGGTGGAGAGCACAACCAAAAAAAATCAGCATATTTTAAGGTAATCCCCTTATACTTTGAAAGCAAAATCGTGCAATGGTACATGTTTATGCTTATACCTTTCATACCCAAAGAGACCATGAGGGACGATTCCATCTGCTCTGCACCACAAGTTTTACCAACCTTGTTTTCTACAGTCATTCCTTGAGCCACACAATGTTTTATGAAAGATGTCCCTTGGCCATGACTAGAAGAGTGAAATGGGTGATGAACACACCACTGCTTTTGGGGAGCTTCAACAGAAACTAACCTTGGAAGGTGAAGCCATAAAAAGAGAGGAAGGGTCCCCTCAGCCATCCTGCACAGGACATAACTGCAGGATGGCACCCCAGCTTTCACACACAAGACAAAATATGCATCTGAGCTGACCCAAATGTCAGGTGGGGCCCCTCCTGTCACTGCCATAATAAAAGGGAATAACCCTGCAAAGAAGGTGACTCCTCAGCTGCTAGAGGACCTGAACTGGGTGGCAGGACAGGACTGGTGGGAAGAGTGTACAGGCTGGTTTCCGTGCCCAACTGACCCATGTCTGCAGCAGCTGCTGCTGCTGCTGCTCCCACAGCCCCAGGGAGTGCAGATAAGCAGCAGCTCAGCTTTTCCAGACATAGCGCAATTCCTGCTTGCAGCCTCTGGGCTTGTCTTTTCAAAAGAAGGAGCTAGGTGTCTATTCTTGCAGGAAACCAGGTGTGTAAACAGTTCAATTAATATACCCAGCAAACCATGCTCTAGCACAGCAAAGAGGGCTAGTGGAGACAAGCCAAGAGCACAGGAGCCAAGGAAGGAAAATACTTTTAAAGAATACGCCTAATTAGAGATGGGCCTGGGCCAAAAGTTCATATTTGAACACCTGGAATAGCCCAGGGGAGCAGAACGGTAACCTGAACCCAGATTCACATTCTGCAACTCTCAACTCTCCCAAATGAAGTAAAACCCAGCCCCAAATCCAACCCACAGCCTGAGCTACAGGTTTCCAAAAGCCAAAGTCTGGAGATTTGGCTTTCTACTCAGCCTGGTTTTGGCCAAGTCATTGTGCTCAGCTGCTGGTGCCCTCAGTTCCTCTCACCCCACACTACCCAGAACCCTGTCATGGGCCCACTCTGCTCCACTCAAGAGTTGGCTCTTGTTCCCTGGCATCCCTGGTTGCTCCAGCAGCCATGGCATCCTCGGCACTGTGATCAAGCCCAGCTTGTCTCTGCACTCCCTTCTCCCTGCCCTCACAGGCAGCAGCTCCTGGTCAGAGCAAGAAGCCTGCCCTAACTCAAAGCCAAGTGACTCCACGCACGCCTGTGAGACAAATACTGGCAGCAAGCCCCAGTTTCGTGCCAAATCCCCAGATTTAGGACTTGTTTTGAAGGATACAACCTCCACATCAGGGGAAGGGCCCCCCATGACCTTTATGAGTGCTTGCAGAAGCAGCAGACTCCCTTTTCTACCCTGAAGCTCAGTTCTCAGGAGCAGACAACTAAACTTCTCTCACACCTTTATCTACTCTCTCGACCGTAGATTTTCTTTATAACAAAAAGAAAATCAGTCTGATCCCCATAAAATCACCCTGTCACAGGCACGTCACACATTTCAGACAGCTTGCAAAGCTGACTAAACATTTACTTTTGGATGGCTCACTTCCAAAGTCCAGAAATAGATCCCAGTTCCCAGTAAAAGGGTGCCTGAGTGTGCCATCAGATGGCTTCACTGCCCTGTCACAGCATGCCCTTTGCATTCCTGTGCTTTCCCCCTCACTGGGGGCCACCACGGAGCTCCCCGCACATCCCCTGTAGAGAGGTGAGGCCTTATATCCCAGCTGGATTATATTCTTGGTAGGTATTTGTCACCCTTTTTCCATCATCTGACCTTGGGTCCTGCTAGGCTGAGGTAAGTGACTGATGCACAGAGCTCTGGATTGCTTTCCCAGTGGGCACCCGGCCTCTCACCAGCATAGCTGGAGAAGAACAAATGGGATTTGCTCACACTGGGTGCTGCAATATTCAAGGAAGAGTTTGTGTTCTGAAAAACCTTTAAACAATTCAGCTCCACTGCTATTCAGAGCAGTTTTGCACCTTGGATGTACTCCTGCAGCTACTGCAAATTCCTCTCTGCCACAGCTGAACCTTCATCTCCAAGAATTAAATAAATAAATAAATAAATAAATCACTAATCTGACTTTATACAAAAATACAGGAAAAAAATTTATATACTCCTTCAAGGGCCAAGAGCCTCTGTCTGCAAAGTGCTTGCTGCACAGCACCCAGGCAAAATCAAAATGATGCAACTTTTGGTAGGGTGTACAGATTACAATCAGGCAATTACACATCCCAGACTGTGTAATCAGGCAATGAGAATACACGTGGGTGTAGTGCGAGGTGTGAGCCTGGTGTCACCAACCACAGGCTCCTCCAGTTACCCAAA
This sequence comes from Tichodroma muraria, assembly GCA_013390105.1. NCBI lineage: Eukaryota > Metazoa > Chordata > Aves > Passeriformes > Sittidae > Tichodroma > Tichodroma muraria. The sequence goes on from WAAG01041440.1 coordinate 74,813, forward strand.
AGGAGTCATTCAACAAATGCTTTAAAAATTTCTTTTCTAAACATCAGTAGGTCCATCCAGAAGAAGGCCTCTTTCTGTCATGAGAAGACTGGGAAACCACCAGGACTGCACTGGAAAACATTAGCCAGAAGAATTGCTCTATCATCTGTCTCATATCCAACTGTGTCCAGACAGTTGGAAAGGGGAGAGAGAAAAAAAAACAAAACCAAACCATCACATCACACACAAGACAGAATCTGTTATACAGCTTTACATCAGAAAAGAGCCTCTCCAAGCTTCTGTAGGAAGCAAGTTTAAACATCTGATGCATGAACATCCTCAGCTTTAATAACCATTACTGTCTTTCATCTCCCCTTTTTTAAAAGTCTCAGAACAGCATTTAAGACTCTGGCCTCCTGTAAACATTGCTCAGATGCTCCCCATATGGCTTTTCCAAGGGGATTTCTAATTATTCAGGGTCTTTTAAAGAAATATCCTGCAGGAATCTTTTAGGTTTCTGGGGCTTTCCTTCCTTCCTCTACAAATTTCTTTACCCGGAGTTTGATTTAAAACCAAACTCAAAGGAAACACTTACAATGACTTCAATATGTCTCAAATCACATACCCTGGGGTAAAAGAGAATTGAACCAAATCCCATAAAAATAAAAATGGTGCAGATTTCAAAGGGATTCACAGTGAAGTTTTGTAAAGATGTAATTAGACCAAAAGTTTTAGTTAAGAATATCATGGAATAAAGGAACATTTAGTGAGATTGAGAAAGATAATACTGCACATAGACCACAATGGATTGGATATGCAATCCCCTCTCCTCAAAGAAAAATAAAATTGAAGCAACAGCTGCTGTAATAGCAGCTAAACAAGGAAACCTCTGATTCTCAAAAACTCTCAGTTTTCAGATCCCGAACTAACTTAAATGGATCGAACTTTCAAAAGTGCTCAATTCCTGTCTGCTGAAAATCCACTTTAGACATCCCCAAGTGGGAGATGAAAAAAAATCAGTCATTTCTGGAAAGGCTGGCAACTGCTTCTGCATAAGAGGGCAGCTGGAGAGCAGAGCCAAACCCCTTTTATGATGATAAAGCAAAGCAAATCATTTAAGGCTTTTGTCTCTCTCAGGCCATCCAAGCCATCTCCCAAGCAATAGTTAATAACAAGACATGATTCTCTTCCAAATCTGCTGCTGCATATCCTCCCAAGTGGGATACAAACCCCATAAGACATTGTCCTGCCACCTGCAAATGCTGACTGGGCAAACTGGGATTGTTTCAGCGTGTGCTATGGCACAGACACACTGCTGGCTCAACACACAGTGCTAAGCCCTGTGCACTAATGGACCCTCACCATGGTGCCTGGCCTCTCAGATCCCACCACCAGCATTTCCCTCCTCTTGGATCAGCATCTCTGTTTGCCAGCAGTTCTTGTGGTAATTTCCTGCACTGCTTGGCACAGCACAGGGCTCAGCCCAAGCAGTCAGGAGCTTGTAATCTGAATGCTACAGAGAACATGTGATAGAATCACAGAAAGACTTGGGCTGGAAGAGGCCTTAAAGATCACCTATTTCCAAACCCTTGCCATGGGCAGGGGCACATTCTATTAGATCAGGTTGCTCAGAGCTCCATCCAACCTGGCCTTCAACACCTCCGGGGACAGAGCATCCACGGCGCCTGTGTCAGTGTCTCACCACTCTTACAGCAAAGAATTTATTTCTAATATCTAATCTAAGCCTGTCCTCTTAAAGCCATTACCTCTTGTCCTATCACTACATGCCCTAGTAAAAAGTCCCCCTCCATCTTTCTTATAGACCTCCTTTATGTACTGGAAGGTGCTTTAAGGTCTCCCCAGGGTCTTCTCTAGGCTGAAAACCACCAGCTCTCTCAGCTGTCTTCATGGGAGAGGTGCTACAGCCCTTGTAGCTGTCCTTTGGATTCTTCCAACAGGTCAATATCCTCCTTATCCTTGGGCCTCCAGAGCTGGATGCAGCACTCCAGGTGGTCTTAAGAATGGAGCAGAGGGGCAGAATCCCCTCCCTCAACCTGCTTGCCACACTGCTCTTGATGCAGCCCAGGATACAGTTGGCCTTTTGGGCTGCAAGTGTACATTGCCAGGTCATGTTGAGCTTCATCTTCTAGAGCAGAAGGCTCTTCCTCCCAGTTCCTGCTTCTGCCTTCTTGGCTCTGACTTGGGCAGTGTGGCTGGGGCACTTGCCAGTGAAGACCAAGGCAAAAACATCATTGATACCTCAGCCTTCTCCATATCCAATGTAACCAGGCCTCCTATTTCCTTCTGGAGAGGGAAACGTTTTCCACCATCATCCTGTTATCAACCACATGCCTATAGAAGCTTTTCTTGTCACCCTTGATGTCATCGGTCTGATTTAGTTATGTCAGGGTTTTTGTTATGTTATCAGTCTGGTTTAGTTATGTCAGGGATCAGCCTAACCTGATCCCTGGCTACTTAGATGATCTTTCTGTATTCCTCCCAGGCTAACTGTCCTTGCTTCCATCCTCGGAAGGCTTCCCTCAGACATCCTCTGTTTGAGTTTTTCCAGGAGCTGCTTGTTCATCCATGCATTTTTGCCTACCAACTTTGTTGAGACACATCTCTCCTAAGCTTGGAGGAGGTGATCCTTGAATATCAACCAGCTTCTTCTTCCCTCCAGGGCTTTATCCCACAGTACTTTACCAAGTGTGTGCCACTTTACCCTGAAGCAGCCAAAGTCTGTTCTCCTGAAGTCCAGGGCAGGAAGCTTGCTCTGCACCCTCCTTGCTGCACTAAGGTTCTCAAACTCCACCATTCCATGGTCACTGCAGCCAAGGCTGTCCCTGAGCTTCACCTTCCCCACCAGCCTTTCCTTGTTGCTAAGATCAAGGTCCAGCATAACACCTCTCCTCTCTGGCTCCTGTGTGACTAGAAGCAGAAAGTTCTCTCTCCTCCTGCATTGCTTATGCCCAGCTATGTTGTCCCTCCCAGGACCAGAGCTTGTGCACATGAGGATACTCCTATCCGAACAGAGGATGCCACTTGCTCAGTCACCCTGGCTGGATGGCCTACAGCAGACCTGGACTATAATGTCACTTGTCCTGTCCTCCCTTTAATCCCTTTGACCCATAAATCTCTGGTCATCTCTTCATCCATCCCCAGGCAGAGCTCCATGCAGTGGCTCCATGCACTCCAGCTGCTCACTGACAGGACTCTGAGGAGCACCAAGAAGTTTGTGATGCTGGAAATACCTTCTTGCTTGGCTGCACTATCCCATGGTTTGTCAGGTGGAAGAGACAAGCCCCAACAAGTGCCAGGGGTAGCCTGGAGATGGCCATTCAGAAACTCCTTTGCCCTCTGGCTGTGTCCACTGCCCAAATGCTTCACATACCTTTGGCTCTGGTGCTGTGGCTGTGAGCAGGGTTTCATAAGGAGACTGAGAGGAAACAAAAACCCTGGGTGGGGCAGCGGAAGCTGGAGTAGTTCATGAGAAGGTCACACCCTGTTCATTTCATTCTGAACGCCCCATTGAAGCAGTCTGGCCTTCAGCCTGGCCCACAAGTGAACTGGCACCTCGTGACAACGGGGTGTTGCATCTCTCCAGCCACCCAGCAGCCTCCTGCTTGTCCCACCAATCCAGCAGCAATTGCCAAGAAAAGCACTGGGGACGGTTTAAAAGTCAAGCCCAAAGTCTTACAAAAGGGCTGCTTTTCCACCCATCCTTTACAGCAGTCACATTTCAGGCAGGAGGAAACCAGGAAAGCATCAGCAGTGCTGTCCCTTCTTCTCCTGTGGCAAATTAAGGTCTGTTTTGGAAACACTCCTCCCTTGCAGTCCAAGCCCCTTGGTGCCCTAATCTTGCTGCCCCAGGTGACACAATACGTCTAAAAATCACTAAGTCTGTCTCCTGCAGAGCTTCACTCCTCATCTCCCTGACTCCAGGAGTCTTAACTCCTCCGGTCCACCCTTCACACGCCGCATCCCTGCATTTCCGTTCATCCTGACCTTCCCTCCCTCCCTCCCTTGTCTGACAGTCCATCCCACACAAGCACCACATCCTTCCTGCCCTGGCCTCACCACAAAGCTGGGTTTGTTCAGTGAAGCAGATCAGAATGAAACATAAGCATGGCCCTTTGAATCAAAAGGATTAGGAGAAGTAGAGAGCTGCCCATTTGAATACATACCAACACAAAGGGAGGAAGGTAGGGCCACCTCAGGTTGCCCTGGAGGTCCCTCTGCTAGGTCTTGCTGGGCTCAACCCTGCACTTCAGCTCACAGTCTCTGAGACTCTTCCATGACAAAAAAACTCCAACCTGGCACTGACTCTTTACAAACAACTAAGAAAAAAAAGGGAAAAAAAAAAAAAGAAAAAAAAGAGAAACAAACCCCCCAGAATGGGATGGTAATTGGGCTTACAAAGACTCTATCTGCCCAGGGCACCAGGGGATGGAAAAGAGAATACATCCAGGAAAAGCAGGATGTATTCCCTCAAGGTAGAAGATATTTGCATGAACATACCTCGTGATAGAGAAAGTCTGCATCCCAAAGGCTGTATGATGTAAATAGCAATATTGTAAATGTATTGGATGAGAGAAGGAAACACTATCTCATTGCCCTGTGTTATGCATGAGAAACAGCAGTGCAGAGGAATGGGATAACTTACTCGCATCACGGGAAAATCACAGCAGAGCCAAGTCCCAAATCCCAATTCAGGGACTTAAGCACAGGCTATTCTGTACTTTCTATTTTCTGTTAACAAAGAAAACAGTATTTTCCTGGATTTCAATCCCCAGTGATACTGCTGGATTTGCTGCCCAGTCGTGAAATATTCCAGGAGTGGGAAGAGCAGATGAAGCTCTAGTGAGTCATGAGCAGACACTGCCTCATTGTGCAACCTGGGCTGTGAGGGTCATGTTCAGCCCTCCAACTCGACTTCTGCTAGCAAGGCCAGACCCAAAATACCTTGTGCCTTTTTACAAAATTCCCGTTTTGGTTTCATCGTGGGTTTTTTGCCCCCACTTTTTACTTATTCCTTGGGGCTGTTAAGCCAGGCTTAACAAGAAAAATCAGCCACCACCTCAGCACAGCTCAGCAGAGACACAGTTAACAACAGACGAGGCAGGGCCACACACTGCACAGGAACCCAGGGCTTTCAAAGCATCAGGAGAGGGGAGCAGCGCTCAAACACCCGTAATTGTTTAGCAGAGCTGACTGCACAAACACACGCGCTTTTGATTGCGATCTGGCGACCACGCACACAAACCAGCGTTTCGCTCACCCGCCGCCCCCTCACTTTCTGACTCCAGGCATGGGGTGGCGAGGCAGGGCGGCCTCCCCCAGTGCACAGGCATGATGAAAGCTGGAAAAGGCAGCAGGGAAATTTCCTTAGCACCCCTGGAGATATCCTTCCCCTCTGCCTTTTATTTTCTATCTGCCTGTTTGTTTGGGTAACTGCTGTCAGCCCATGGAGGGAAATCAGGCAAGTTCTGCCAGGAGTCCCTCTTCCCATGGCTCTGGTGCAAGTCAATTTTCAGGAGCCTCCAAACCTCAGCTCTCTGTAAGCAGCACAAGCCAATTACAGGAGGAAGCTCTGGATACTTTTTTTTTTTTTTTTTTTCTAAAATGCATTTTCACCTTATGGTTACTTTGGGAAAATGAAGCAGCTAAACCCTAGAGATGCTCAGGAGGTGGGAAGGTGCTGTGGGGAAAAGGGCAGGTGGCCATCCCCTGCAAGCTGGCACAGCCACACTCATAGCCCTCCCAACATAATCCCTGCAGAAGGCTAAGTGGGAATGAGGGTTTTGAAGGAAAATGGAGAGCACACCTGATGAGGTTGAGGAAGGGGCTGCCAAAAGGTAACCCAAGCCTAGCCCTCCTCAGCCATACCCCATACCCTTGAGGGAAGCCACAAGGCACGGGCTCTCCCTCCCACGAGCTGCTGGCTCCTGTCCTAAACCCCACTCTTCCTCCCTTGGGAAAGGGCCCCACCTACGGGCGAAGGACCAAGGCGGAGCTCTTGGCCCCATCATCACACCTCCCTCACTGGAGCTCAGACCAGGGGTTGTAGGGAGAGCACAGAAGAGCCAGGCTCACCGAAGATGGGCTAAAGGGGAGCAAGGGCATCTTTGCAGTGATGGTGCCATCTTCCACTGGTACATAGCAGAAAGCCAGGGGACCCAAACCTAAAAACTGGTGGCTAGATGTGTGAGGCAGGGTTAGACGTTTGCAGGAAGGAAGAGCTGGAGAAGAGCTTCGTGCAGACCTAACTGTTGTATGAATGCAGCGCAGACAGAAAACTACTCAGGACCTGCATCCTGGTGACTTCTGGTAAGTTCACAATCCAGCATCAAACTCCCGACCACAGGTGCAGTGTGCTGATGGCCAGAATGTGCTCTGGAACTTGGGGGTCAAGCAAGAAAAAGCTTGGGAAGCAGGCAGTTCCCCGAGCTGCTTCAGGACTGCTTCATGAGGAGGTAAAGGATGCTGTAGAACCACCTGTGCCTCTCTGTCAACCAGAGTCTGAACAGCAAATTTAGGTGTAGCTGTCTCCCCTGTAGATGTCTAAGATTAGATGAACTCCACCCAAAATGCACTGAGGCATTTCTTAGGTTCAAGAATAGGTTAAACAAGTCATCAGATCTAGAAAACTCAGATGCTGGGAATAAAGGACAGAAGTGCCCTAGACCTGACTTTTGAACCAACAAGTTGTTGAAGGGTAATATCCATGATCCTCTATCACAGAATTTATAGATAAACTTTGGGGCCATGGCTTCCAAGTTAAGATAGCTGCCATGCAGAGTAAGTGATAAGAAAAACCCTTTAGATTCTGTTTTATTTTTTCAGAGAAGGCCACAGCTGAGGGCGTCTGCACCTTCCCCAAGCCATCAGCTCCTTGACAAACAGCCGATTTCCTATCCTGTCCCCATTCCTGCCAGGGCACCACAGAGCTCAACCAGCAGTTGCAGCTCATGGATGACTTGCTCGCTGGCAAGCAGACTCCACCTCCCTTTCTCCCAAGTGCCTCGACACAAAGGACAAAGCAATGCCTGTACAAGCGTCACCAGTCCTTGATGCTTGGCTGATCAGCATCATCCCCGGCAGAGAAACATCACAGTTTTTGCTGGAAAGGAGCAGGAGCAGCTCCCAGAAGCAGAATGCCCTGCTTTGTGCAGAAATGGAGCACAACCCTTTCACCCTTTGCCATGCTCCCACCCGCCTTCCCAGCTCCCAACCTTCAGTCCGTTCAACACCCACAGTTTTTCCACTCTGCCACAAAGGCATGAGAAATTCCCTGCCAGAGGACTTTGCTCAAATGGATTTTTGGGGGGAAAAAAAAAAAATGTAATTCCCTACTCCAGGCAAACAAGCTCCTTTTCCCCATGAGAAAGAACGATAATAGCACAGCCAGGGGGGAAAAAAAAAACAAACCAAGAAACTATCCCCAAAGCCTGCTGTAATCAAAAGAATAATTGCTTCAAGAGATTTAAACCTACAGCTGAGTCACTAAAATGAATAAATATCTCCATGTCCATAGAAAGCAAACAATTCTTGGGTCATGCAGCAGAGATTCTCTATGGTCTCGTTAGAAGGAAAGAAAAAAGCAGCCAAATGTAATTAATCATAGCCCCAGAAGAAAGGATGAAATCTCTGTAATTAACTACCTAGACTCATCTTTCCACCTTTGAAAACTAATCTAGCTGCCTGCTTTCACCTTTCACCCACAGGGCTGCCACAAAAGTCTGTTGCAAATACCAAATCGCTTCTCTTTAGGGCTGCACTCGCCTGCAGCAAGTGGCCCCACAACAGCTTTGCAGAAAGTGTACAGAGAGGGAGAACCTCTGCAGAGTGCAAACAGGACTCCTTTCCTTAGTCACCTGTTGTGGATGGACTGTTGGGGAGTTTGCATTCTCCAAGAACCTGTGTAGCCCTCAGCTGAACTACAGGAGTTATTTCCAAGCTAAGTGTTTTATATCCACAATCCTGACCCAACTGATCAATTACCAGAAAACCCAAATTAAAAATAAAATAGCATACAAAAATGAAAACACTTTTCAAATGGTTAAGATTAATTACAACTGCCTGTGTTAATAAATTGGCTTGAAATTCATCAGGTGGTGAAATTTGCCTGACCATCAAAGTTTTGGAAAACATGGGGGGAAAATGTAGCACTTTAAAGAGAAAAAGAGGAAGGGCTGGAGCTGGCGGTTACAGCTTAACGGTGGAGGTCAGGATCTAACATCTAAAAAATCCTATGCAAATCAGAACAAGACATTCAACTTCCCCAGGGCTCCCCGAATAAATAAGGGTTGACAAATATTATTCCAACAATGAAAACAATAACAGACCAGTTCTTTAGGTCAAATACATCAATGGTAAATACAATACAGAAGAATAATACCAAAATGACATCAGCTAAGGAACTGAGACTGATTTCTACTCCCTCTCTTGTATACAAAGCACTGCTAACATATGAATAATGCTGTCAACAACACATGGGGAATGCTGGCCAGCTTTGTGGTGAGGGAAAGCAAAGAACACAGAGTGGACAGAAATCTCCAGCTTTGCTCTTCCATGACACAGCAGAAATGCTTCTTTGCAATGGAAGGTGACTGGGTCATTCTTCTGGGGGAAAAAAAAAAAAAAAAATGGAAGAGATTACACAGTTCCAAGTACAGCTGGAGCCTTCCTGCACAAATGTGGGAAACAGGGAGGGAGGATTAGCAGCCAGGCTGGGGGATACAGCAACAAGGCCAAGGAGCCTCGGACATGTCCATAACGCTACACCCACTCCCTTCCCTCCAGGTCGGTGCGGCAGACACAGCCGGAGGGGACGGCGATGCCCTGCGGCTGTTCCGTGGCACAGAGCTGTCGTCAGCTGAATTCCTGCTCTCCACCGAAACCAGCCAAAACGCTAAAGCCCGGCGGATTGTTCCTCTAACCTTCGCACTGAAATCTGGCAGAGCAGCTAAGCACGGTGGGGTTTGGCTGCAGCAAACGTCGCTACCAAACACCCAGAGTGGCTCTCAAAGCCTGAAGCTGCTGTTTATCGAGTCCTATCAACCCCCTCGGCACATCAGGGCGCTCCGGAGGGCGCTGCCAGCACGGCACAGCTCGTCCCTTGCTAACAGAAGGCAGTTCCTGTGGTCCTTGCAGGGGGATGCAGAGATCCTCCCGGACCCTCCCGGATGCCTCCCGCGGTCCTGGCGCGGCGCGGCGGAGCAGCCCCAGGGCGCTGCGCGGGCGGCCCGGCGGGAGCGGCGGG
>WAAG01041440.1:84176-95190 GCA_013390105.1 Tichodroma muraria
GGCGGGCCGGAGCTGCCCTCCGCAGGATGCCGGGGAAACAACCCCTGCGAGGGAGAGCCAAGGGTCGTGTTCCACGGGCAGCTGCTTTACTTTCCCGTAGTTACGGACAAGGGTCACTTTTCTCAGCGTTGTGCTGCAGACGCAGAGTTTGAGGTGCGGCAGTTCTCAGAGTGAGCGAGGGGCCGGGAAGGCTCCCGCTGTCTGACAGCGCCGAGCCCTAACACCCAAGAGCCAGACCGCCTTCAAGTCAATGCCCCTGACTGATTAAACGAAACAGGAGATTGCCTCCCACTGCCGCTTTTCTATAAACCTGTGACTGATGCACCCACTGGAAAGTGAAACCCCCTAAATTTTTGCTAGATAACAATGCTGCTTCTATGCTGATGTTTAAATATGGGCACATAACCAAAGCTGAGAACTGAGGTAAACTTTACTTTCAATTAACACATAATGGTCTACAATCACTCTATTTGATTAAAAATAATACTTACTAAAACCAGCAATGTCTATAAATACTTTTAAATGTTGATCAGTTAATATTATATTATCATGTATGTCTCCAATTTTAACTTTAAGTAATGATATAATACCTACAAAACAAATCCTCCTGATCAGTTTTGTGTCACTTGGCTAACACTGCCAAGGTACAGCAGCCAACAAGTTTTAGGGCTGCTCCCTAAGGTTACAAGGTTAAAGTGCTCTGCTCAACCTGTGAAAGGATTTCACACATAAAATTGCATCACTGCAGCACCTGAATGCATGTGGATGCACAACAGGGTTCAGACAGCAACACATGATACCCCACATCATAATCCACTGTGCCCCATGAAAAAAATCCAGGAGATGTATGTCCATGCACAGTCCACAGAGCTTATGGCACTAGGACAAGGATGAGAGTGATTTTTATCCTCTATCCTACGCTGTAGAGTTATTTTAACCGGAGTCTGCAGAAGCAAGTAAAGATCCATAGTAAAGAGAAGTAGAGCAAAACAAAAGCTCACACGGGATTTTTTCCCCCACCAGAGCCATGCTGGGGAATCCTCCAAGGAGATTACAGCCACAAGCACTTCAGTGCCTGCAATATTCTCTGACCCATACCTTTTGAACATTTGTTTCCTACTGCAGAATGTAAGAGAAGGTGGCAGCCTGCTATGACGTGCCAGGCTATGGAAAGTCAACATGGAATTGTCAGATGTGTGCTTCATTTTGCTGTGACAGGGTTAGACCTCCTCACTCTCTTCCCCACTGTCCCAAGCTTGCCTTCCCATTTCCCATAGTCTTGCACTATACTGAGCATCCCCCAAAGACACCATTTTCTCCACAACTTTCATGGTGCTCCTGATTTCCATTTCTCAGCTGTACAATAAAATTTCTTAAAAGCTGCTTTTCAGCACACTCAGCTCCAAAGACAAGACAATCAGGAGACAGACAGAATCCACTTCTCAATCCAGCTTGTTTTTAAATATGTTTAAGTAGGCAGAAGGTGAGATTTTCAACAAGTTCTCCTTGAATACAGTGGGAGTATTCTTTGTAGCAGCACGGAAAGCAAAATTTTGAGTTCTGGTATGGTCCTCTACTGCCACCAGGAGTAAGATAGCATCAAAAGCTGTAGGGCAGCAAAATATCCTCTAGCAGCTCCCTCTGTGACTGCAGCAAAATCAATACCAAACAAGTGGGCCACTCACCCGAATTTGGTGGACAGAACACCTCCCATGGCAGAGCCAGCAATGATGCCCACTCCAAAGCAAAGGCCCAGCTTCCCCAAAGCACCAGCACGCTGGGAAGGAGTAGTCATATCTGTAATAACCTTCTGAGCACCTGCAGAGGGGAAAAATATCCCTTGAAAAAATGTTATCACAGGGTTTGAGCAGATGTGCCAGCAGTTCCCATGGTTTTATTGCTAAGCCATAAAGAGCTTTTTTGGGTTTTGTTTTTGGTTTTTTTTTCCACAATTAAAACTTTTCTGGGCTGGTTTCTGGTTAGAGACAATTTCCCCAGCTTTTAATTTTATACTTTGCATGGAGGAGGGCCTCAGATAAGCACTGTCACTCTCCTCTGGGAGGCCCATAGTCCATCAGTTTGGAACACAACAGTCAACCAGTCATGGGAAACAGAACCATTCAAACCACTCAAATAAACCATTTCACAAGTGACAGGAAGCATTATCAACTTGATTCCTCTTGCATAAGTTACATGGACTTCTAGTAGCTGAAGTTTATGTCTTTTACATTAAAAATATGGGAAACATCAGCCAAAACGGAACAGCTTGGTGGGTAATGGAAGGTATTTTGGTAATAGTGTTTAATTTTTACCAGTATTTTACCAGGAGAAAGGGAAAAGCTTTTGTGTAAAATAGCCTGGTTGCAAGAAGGCAGCTGAAAAGTCTGGGATAACACTGCTGCCAGCAAGTGACTTGCACCCATGTCTGGACAATCAAGGCCAAACAATTTCCTCAAGATTATACAAGAAGATAGGCCTGGAACTCAGACTAATAAGCACTGCTTTCCACAGCCAGTACACCTGCTGCTTCATGTTCCCACCATTCCATCCCTGAGGACCACTACATATTCCTTCTGCCTTCCTTCATGCTGTAGAACCTGTTGACTTCCACTAAAACAAGCAAGAAAGCGGGGGGATCAGGCAGTAAAAGCAATTTGGAAAGCTACTCGTCCCTGAGTGACCTTACCTGGTATCCCATGCATGAACACTCCTGGCAGCCTGGAGAGGAAGAGGAGGGGGATGCTGGTGGAGAGGGACATAAGCAGGAAGAAGATGCTTCCAGATGCACAGGAAAGAATTAAGGCTGCTCGGGCACCAAACTGATCTGCAAACCTGGTACAGAAATGGCACAAGGTGGTCAGTTTTCTACTTAAGTTTAAAAAAAACACCAAAAAACCAACAAAGACTTCTCAACAGTAAATCAATTTTGCTCCTATTTAAGAGGAAAAAACACCACCACAACTAAACACACTAACAAACAACCACAAACCCCTCAAGCCCTAAAACACAAACAGTCAGATCAGTTTTTAACCCAGCTCCAACTCTTTGCTGTAATTCAACTCCAAAAAGCTTAAAAAGCTTAAGTTGGACAAACTCTGAGAGTGCCACAGAAAGGGTTCTGAGCAACAGGGGCTAAGATGACCGTAAAACAGGCCTTAGACAGAGTTTCTCATTGCAATTTCTCCTTCATTCACTTTATTGAAGCTGCATATTATAGTTAGCAGATGAACATTACCTTGCATAGCAATTCATTGTGCTTATACTAAGAGGAACCCCCTAAAATATGCCAGGGTTGGTCTACAAACAGAGCTAAGCTTAACCAATTAAAAGGTTTTGTGTTGAGGAAGAGGTACAGGTCAAAACTTTGCTATTCACACATAAGCCAGGGTCATTTACATTTGCTGTTTGTAACCTGAAGACCACAAATCATTACATTGTTGGTGAAGGGATTTTTTTTTTCCTTCGTTACTTAAAAGTAAAGACAGTGCTTTATCTTTTCATGTCGTTTAGGAGCATCAAGCAAGAACATGAAAAACTGAGCTAAGAAACACATCCTTTCTTATCCCCTTTCTTCCTATTTTCTATTTAATCCATCCCTATGCTGACATCAAAGCAGTCTCATGTCTAGAAAAGTCCTTTTTATCTCAAACTTACATTGCAAATTTTGGCTTCAATCTGGAAAAGGACACCTTCAGTCCCTTGACTGAAGATTCCAAGACAGATTATCATTTGCTATTTTTCTTCCCTTCAGTATTCTGGATATTAGTGAATCTCTGGAGGAGAACCAGATTTCAGATGGCACCAGGTGCAGGACAGAAATACTACTCTAGGTTTGTGTATTAATAGGAAAAGCATTAAAAGCAGGCCCTTCGCACCATCTCCATTCTTAGAAATTCATTTTCTGCCAAGCAGTGCTCTAGAATCAAATGTTGCTGTTATTTATTTGAAAATAGGTACAAGGGCTGAGATCAGCTCCTCAAAGTGCCATACTCCAGGTACCAGAGGATCCTGCAGACCTCCCAGTCTACATCAGCCAGGAAAGTAAATCCTCTGCAGGTAAACTGAAGCACACACCAGCTCCCAATCCATTTATTAATTTGTTGATCAGTAGCAGGATCAAGAAGAGAAGTTAGATCTTCTCAGTCTCACTTTAGTTTTCTGTCACTGAATTACACATATCTTTCAGGGTTTTTTTTTTCCTTGGTCTTTAGGAACGTATTCTCCCACCAGACAATTTTTTTAGGACTATTTACATTTCATTAGGAACAGGAAAGTCTGTTCCAGGGGTAAAGAGGCAGAAAACCCAAGTCTTTTCCATGCTTTTCTTATTTTGATAGCCGAGTTTATAGATATTCTTAAAAGATTAGTAGAAGTTCTTAAAAGTCCATGCAAGTCTAAATTTGTATTCAGTGTGGATGCAGATTCAGCTGATGAAATGACACAAGCTTCAATTATTGTAATTGACAGCTCTACTTACCATCAATAAATACCTTCCTTTTTGTTTTGGTTTCCCAGTCACAAAACATTTCTAAGGTTACACATGGCCATAAAACATTTGCAGGATTAAGCTGTTAGGACCTGGGCTCTGAGGACTTTAGTGGTTTAAACCCATTCCCAGGATATTGTTACACTTAAATACATGTCATTAAAATGTACCTAAGTTAATATAAAGGCTGCTTCTATGCTGCAGTATTTCTAATAATAGCATTTATTTTTCCCTTGCTCATTATGAAATCCTCAAACATTTCAACAGGACCACAAACCAGAACTAAATTATTTTTATGAAAGTGTAAAAATGCCTGGCCTTTTTCAGCTATGTAAAGGGTCATGAGAATCATTCTCACTTACCTTCCAAAAATGTAACCTCCCACGAGCTGGAGGACACCAAAGATGTTCTGGAGATAGCCAAACCCCACAGAATCCAAACCTAGGCTCTTTGCTTTGTTCTAAATTGAAAAAAAAAAACCAAACACAAACCAAACAAAATAAAAAAAAATCAAAACCAACAAATAAATGGAAAAGAAGCATGCTATATTTATGAATAAACATCTTAGTATTTGTGTGGAGAGGATCACAGCTCCAAACAACCACTTCCTTCAGTTCCCCTGCCCCCCTCAATTGAAGAAACTTTAATTGGGACACTGGCAGATTAATAAAGACCTAATGTCTCTGTCCCACACCCTGAAGGTGTGGACAGGGAGACCCCTGTAGAAGGGGACAGGGAGATGTGATCAAAACCATCAATTTTGCACCAGGTGGCAAGCTTGTACCACCATTTACCTTTGCAGTTCAACACAGCTGAACATATTCAGCAACTGCTAAGAGGGATAAGGGAAGTTTTAAATGCCTTCCTGCCTCCAGACCCTGCACCTGGAACAGCCCAGTCACCCTCTGGGAGATGGCTACGGAAAAGTCTTGGAGCTGCTGTTTAATCCAGCAAGCCAGAATCGATGCAAGTACAACACGAGCAAATATTGCCTTTATGGGATGGTACAGCCACAGCCTGAGCTTGCAAAAAACACAGATGCACACCTTGAAGAGCCAATGGGCAGTAACTTCTGATTCATGTTTTTGTTTAGCCTGGAGGTGCAGGGAGACCTTATGTCTCTCTACAACAGCCTGAAAGGGATTGGTAGCCAGGTGGGGTCAGTCTCTTTTCACAGGTAACTAGCAATAGGACAAGAGGAAATTGCCCCAGGTTGTGCCAGGGATAGTTTAGATTGGCTATTGCAAAATGTTTCTGTACTGAGAGGCTTGTCAAGCACTGGAACAGATTCCACTACCAGGGAAGTGGTGGAATCACCATTGCTGAAGGTATCTTAAAAATGCGTAGATGTGGCAGTCAGGAACATAGTTTGGTGATGGATTTGGCAGTGTTAGGTTTCTGATTGAACTCAATGGCCTTAAGGGTCTTTTCCAATCAAAAGTCCTCACTGATTCTATAAAATCTGACAGAAGAGTCCAGTAAGTGAGAAACTATGAATCAATAACTGAGATGGTTAATTATGCACTCAGAAAAACCCACCTTTGATCTGAAACCTCTGCTTCCTGATAGCTGCTGGATGGATCACTCTGACACCCCATGCAAGAAGACACAAACTACATCAGCTTCACCCAGAGCCCTCAGGCCAGGAAAGGGCTCTAGGTGCTGCTGCAGCCCAAGCAATAAAGCAGGTTTTTTGGCCTGGGTGTACCCTGGACAGAGACACAGCCAGCCTGTTTGGTAAGAATACCAAGTATTCCTTTCAGCTTCAAGGATACCTTTCCTCTTTCCTGCTAAAAACTATCTTCTGACTTTGCTGGGAAACTACAGAGCCTGGCATTGAAGGAAATGTGCTGTGAAGCAAGAGAACCCATACTCACAGGCATGACTCCCATCTGCATGAAGAGAAAGGTCAGGTCTAGGGCTGCAATCACGTAGGCAACACGGATCACTTGTCCCCTTTTGGCCTCTCCCAAGGCCTCATTCCTCATTCCTGAGGCTTCCTCCTCACCTCCAGAGCTGGTTTTTGCATTCATAGTGCTCACAGAACAACTTGTTGCAGGACAGGCTGGAAAATGTCAGGAAGGCACTCGCTAGCTGCGAATGTGAAGCGCAGATAAAGCGCACGAGTTGTGTGCACAGTTCAAAGCTTACAGTGTGAAAGGTGCCGAGCCAGCGTGCCACGGATTTAACGTTCCTTTCTTTCTTTCTGCCTCTTCCCTTTGCTCATTTGCTAGGCAGCATCAGAGGTAACCACGTATCAAACTGCAGATATGGTTCTTCAGCCTCGTCCCTGGTGGGCTCACTGCCCCAAGTGCCATCACAACAAAGATCAGCTGGGGCGTCCCAGCAAGGTGAAAGTGAACATTGCCCCAAACAAGAGCACGTGATAAGCTCTTCAACTCTTTTAACTGTTTCACTTCCTTCACTTTTATTGCCCCTGGTGGCTCAGGAGAGATGACTGTTTTAATTCTTGATAAAAGGCACTTTGCTTTTATTTTTGGAGGTTACAAGCGAAGCTTACGGCAGAACAGCTATTTCCAGTTCCAGTAGGTTTATACAGATCCTGGAACAAACACAGGTCTTGCATGTAGTTAGAGCCCCTCTCATCACCTTTACCTGAGCCATTTTCCCTCCTTTACAGGTGCTGCAAATTTATAGTAATTCTGAGCTAGCAAATGTTCACATTTGACTCCACTCAAACTACAGATTACCAGCCACGGTCAAAAAAATTAAAAAAAAAATAAAATTATTAAAGTCACACAAATCATGAGGCTGACTGCCAACTGAAATAAATGAAATAATAAAGAATGAAATAAATAAGACTCATTTGGCCTTTGGGGGTTTTGTTGTTTGCTTGCTTGTTTATTTAGTTTTATTTGTTTATCTGCCTGCTTATTTGCTTGGGGGGGGTATGTTTTTGTTTTCTCATTCGTTGAAGCCTGGAAGTCTGGTTGAGGATTATCTTTATTTTGAAGAGAAAAAGAAGGCGGAGACTCCAATAGTCTGACTTTGTAGAATTATAGGACTTTTGGAAGGAAGGGAACTGGAGATCTCATCCACCCTGCTGCTTGAACACCTCAAGCAGCAGGTTCAGCCGTGGCTTTTTCTCAGCAAGCTTTGAAAATCTCAAAGAAAAGAGATTTGCCCCTTCTCTAAGTATCTGGGAAAGAAATTTTTCCTACTGTCCAATATGAATTTCTTGTGCTGCAGCTTGACCATGTCACCCAGTCCCTCTAATTTAGTAACACCTCAGCTTAGAAACAGAGTCCTGACTCACCACGAGGGGTGACACAGAGACACACACACGTGTCTGCTGGCTTGGATCTGGAGTGGCTGTCAGAGCTCTAGGATTCCAACCAGCCCTAGGGAGAGTGACCTGTGAGATCTCTGGCCATACCTTTTAGTTCAACATGTCACCACCAAGCCCTGGGATTTACTGAAGGCTGCCAGGCTCTACCTCCTGGCAAAGGAGGGGGAAGTCCAAAGGTTAAATCTTTCACCAGGGTTGGGTACCATATCACTGGAGATTGCACAGAAACAATCCTTTGCAAACTCAGATCCTGAGTGAAAAAAGCACCTTTAGAAATTACTCTCCTACAGCAATACCGGCACTCAAGCAGATCCAACTCACAAGACCCCAGAATCTGTATTTGTTACTGAGGAAGGACGATCACCCAGCACGTATCCTAACTTAGCAAAGGATCAGTGCTCAACATTTGGTTCATCTCAGAGCAAAACAATGGATTTGCCTGTACTTTGAATGGCCTTCAGCACAGTACCGACATCATCACTCCCTGGCTTGTGCTGGATAGGCACAATGTACAAATTACCATTGAATAGAAGAGTAAAATTAATGACAGAATTCTGTTTATGGAGATTTCGAAACAACCAAAAAAGAGATTCATGCAAATGCAATGTACAACAGTGCTTACAGGAAGCCTTGCTGCCTTGGACTTGGAAAGCATCAATAATTTGACTGGTGAGTTTGTCTCAGCAGCAACTGAAAACAGATCCCAGCAAGGCGACCAGGGCAGCACAGACTCGCAGATGCAGCCACTCTGCACCACAGACAGGAGCCTTGTCCTGCCAGGGCATGCAGTGCAGACAGCTAGCCAGACACATGCTCTCCCTTGGATTTGGCTTCTTTTTACTGGCTTTGACAAGGGAAGTGGAGCAAAAAAACACAGAGTTTAATTTCCAGCCTCTGGGGCTAGAGACACAGTTCTATAAAGCAGGAAGCTTAACTTGGTGCCTGGTGTGGAGGTGTCTATGGAGAATAAGCTGTGATCATCAGTTCCTGTACACCCCTGGATGATTTAGCACCCAAGACTGCTCCTCAGCATCCCAGATCAGGCTGCAAGTAAGAAAGTGCCCTGGGCCCAGCTTAGTGATTCTCTTCTAGCAGTAGTGTCCTTGGGCAGGATCATTTCTCTCCCCATCCCAGCACTTTGATCCGCACAGGACAAAGGCAAGAAGGTGGCAGTTTTAAGCCATCTTTACAAGCCAATGGCCAAGTCATGTCCATGCTGCCCTGGCCCCAAGGATGCAGGGATGAGCTGTATTCTCCAAACCTAGCCAAGATGTTGGCAGCCTCAAACCATCTCAGTATCCTCTTACAGGGTCTTCTGCACAGGAACTTAGACTTCCCTGACTTTCAGCACCTGATTTTTAGAATCTTGCCCCATGAATCAATTGGCCTAAGGGCTAAATGTGGCAGCAGGAGCACTGATGGAAATACAGCCAGTATGATTGGCACAACACAAATTGTCCTCCTGCTCCCGTGAGTGAGAAGTCTGACTGGAAATGTCTGCAGGAGCCTAGGTATGGTAGAGATCAGCCCTGCTCCCAGCTATGCTCCACTGAACACCACATTTGCAGCCTTGCAGCTTGGGGCCAGCTCATTTATACCTGTAGTGATAATACACCACTAATGACAGATGGCATAAGCTGGCACTGCACTTTTATCTAAAGGCTCCTTCTGGCTCAATTATAGACTACACCATGGGTAGCACTCAGTCACTGACAAGCCATCTTTGAAAAACAAACTTAATTTTAAAACTGGGAGGAAGAGGTTATGAAGAGGAAATGAGTTTTCTTGGGTAGGATAAATAAACTTTGAATAGACATATATTTCAGGGAGACTACCATGAAAATGAGCAAGGAGATAAATATCTTGTGGTAAAATTGCAGATTAATCCATTAGCTATGCATTAAGCCTTGACACTTATTCTCAGCAATTTTGGAGTATTTATAGTTGCCTTCCTGGTGTATCTTTCCTGAGGCCTATTTATCTGGTGATCTCTGGAAAAAAATAGAGCAGGAAATCTGAGAACATCTTTAAATAAAATCATAAAGGCTCACTGTTTTTGCTACTTGGGCAGAAATTTCTTTCTTAAATTACTGGAATGGGAAGCAAGGCTAGTACACGTGGGAAGGGAAATCCACCCACATCAATACCAGAAGCTGAAAATTTTGGTTGGAAAACAATAAACTGGGGGGGAAATAAATCTCAATTCCTTCGCTGAACTTGTATTTTTTCACAGAGGAAGCTTAATATGATCTGGAAGAACATGAGGTAACCTGGGTGGGAGCCTGCAGAGGGCTAAAACAAGTTTTCAGTCACAAAGGAGCTTTGAAAAGGGATGAAAATGCGGATGTACTGCCCAGCAATGGAGGGCATTCCTGCCCAGCATCCCTCAGGCCTCAATCCTCTATGAATTTGAACTGGCCAGTGCCTTCAGCTACACAAAAAATCAGAGATGGGATGAAGCAAATCCTGCTCCAATGTGGATCAGTCACAAATCCTTACCCTTGTGGCTGTGCATCCATACCCGTGGCAAGCATGACAGCTGGCTGGGAATGCCAGGGAGGGAATCACTTCCTCTTGCTGTCAGCAAAACTTTCATTTCTCCTTGCAAAGAGAAACAGCATTTCTGTGCACTGTGTACTGGGGGTGCCAGGAGGGACATGAGGTGCAAAAAGAATCATTCTGAACATACCTCATCTCCCTGCCCAAGGAGTAGCAGAGATAACCCTTCCTCTCTTTGGAAGAGCATTGAGAAGCCACCAACCAAAAACAGTGAGGCAGGCAGACATTGAGATATGGAGGGACACAACAACTCTTCATGGGGACACAGTCCTCAGGGAGCCACTGTCCTGGGCATGCTTCTTAAACTCTGTAATATGAGAAAGGAAATGGAAGAATTATCTCAAAGCGATTCCTCAATAGTGGAATGCTGAATGGCTGTAATGAGGGAAACTGCTCAACACCAGCCGTGGTTGGTGGAGCCATCAAATCTGCAGGATCTGGCCTCATCCCTCTCTTTCCCCAACCCCAAGACTAAGGGACCAGGCTTCATTTGTATTCTGGTGAAAGATTTATACAGTTAAGCAAATAAGAGTGTAGATGGCCTGGTATTGCCAAAATTATATCCCAAGTTTGTTGACTGATTTATTCCTTTGTCTAATTGTGTCCATGAAAAAAGCAGCTCACTAATGAATGGAAAAAGACTCCACATGGCCAGCAAA
>WAAG01041440.1:108474-118986 GCA_013390105.1 Tichodroma muraria
AATAGTTTTTTTTTTTTTTTCTTTTGGTTAAGCCAAAGGGCACTATATTTTGCTTTTGTTATTCACAAAATGTAAATTTATTTTTATAGTGGGTTTTTTTTGTTTGGTTTTTTTTTTTTTTTTGCATTCACAAGATGTAGCTATGAATCAAAATATTTTTTAGACTTTACTTGAAGACAGATATGTTTCAATGGATCCTGAGCCGGTCTGTACCACTGCCATTGCAAATAATGCCACAACTTCAATAATAAAATTAAATAAAAGTCAGGAAACGGCCGCAAGCCTGTTCGGTGTGTGTTGGAGGGGAAGTCCGGGGGGAGGGGGTGGCAGGGACAGCCCCGGCGGCTTGGGCGGGGGGAGCCCAGCCCAGCTCTGAGTCTCTCGGTGAAGGGGGTCCTCCCTCGCCGCGGGGCCCCGGTACCCCCGGAGCACGACCCCGCCACGGGGAGGGCGCGCGGGTCGGAGGGGAAAGGAGAGCTGCTTCCCTTAAAAGCAAGTTCTAAACTCCCGAGTACTGCCGGAGTTAACCAAGCGTGAGGGAAGCACACGCCCTTCATCGCACCCTGACTTCGGGCTTTCGGCACGTCGGAATGGTTACTTCTAACAGTTCACCCTTTCTTCCCGAGGCCGTATCTGCCCCCCTCGAGGAGCCGGCTGGGCCGGCGCCGCTCCCCCTCACCGCACCGCGGCTGGGACAGACAGCCTCGGGGGGTGACTGGTGCGTGCGGACCACTCAGCACGGCGGGGACGCTCCTGTCGCGGCTGTGCAAACCTTCCTCCCTCCCCCCTTTCGGCCGCGGGCCCTCACTCCCCTGGAGCCCAGAGCCCTGGCTACTGCAGGAAAGCACTTCCTGGTACCTCTTGCCCAGCAATGATTTACAGGACAAACAACACTTCTGGGAAAGGCAGCAGTTTCAGCTCGCCCTAAAAGACGTAAAAAGCAAAACAACACTCACACAAACTAAACCCTCCCACGAGACAAAGCAGCCAGTATTTTGACAGTGCTTTGGTGACAGTGCTGTCACAACCGTGCATCAGCAGCACTATGCGGTACCACCTCGTCTCCGTGGCCTGGGGGCGGGTTAAAGCCGTGGGATCTGCACGCAGCCCCGTGGGGTCGGGGCGCACGCCCTGCTCTGAATCCCAACCCTGCGCTGCCCGGGAAAGGGGGACAGACCAGGTCTGCCGCTGGCTGCAAGTGGTGCAGGATCGGGATACTGGCGAGTGCAGATGGGGAGGAGGACCGGGACGTGGAGTCTGACTGATCTGTCTCTTTCCGATTCCACTCCCCAGCTTCGCACCTCTGAAACGCTGCACCCCCACGCTGGACCCAGCAGCTGGGGCGGACCAAGAAGGCGTCACTCCCTGGCTTTCTGATCTCTGTATGATACACTTCCACGGAGGGGGGAGGGAGCTGAGAGAATGAGGTTCAGGGTGACTAACGCTCAAGGTTTACTACCCACATCGTCTTCCCCCGTCACGGCGCTCCTCTCTGACCCCCCCCCCCCTTTCCCCCAACCTCTCCCCCCGCTGTCACGGCCGCCAAACGCTCCTGGCTGTAAAAGTAACATTGATTACCTCCAGCTCCATGATCGCTTAATCAGAACGGGATTATTTTACACGCCCGCATCAGTGGCCGCTGACTCAATACGATTTTCCCCCCCTTTGAAAAGAAAAATAGCTTTTCCCTTTCCTTATGAAAGCCAACAATACCCGGAGTGAGGCAGCTGGATCCTCCAGGATTTATGGGCTTTTCTCTCGCTTTCATGAAAGCAGGTGCCTTTGGGACCTCCATTGTCCCAGCCTGCAACTAATAATAGGACTTTTTGCAATGAAAGATCCCTGCTCCGAGCTCCCAAATACCTCGGCCGGAGGAGCCACGAGGTGTGCCCAGCCTGGCTCAGGAGGAAAGCTCTCACCGCGGGGACAGTTCAGGCACGGGGCTCTACAGCAAATCACTCCGGCTGATGGGCAGTGCCCGAGCGGAGCCGTCGGGTTTGCAGCCCGCGGCAGGGAGGGCCCGGTCCCGCAGCCCCCTGCGCTGCGGCTCCCTGGAGGGCCCGGGGGTGCGGGAAGGTGTGCGGCCGCCCCCGCGCCCTGCCCCACCCAGCCCGGCCGGCCCTCCTCGCCCCGGCACAAAGCACACTGCCCCTATTCTTTCGGCCTTTGTAGCCATATGGCAAATCCATGTAGACACAGCCAACATCCATTTATTCAGGCACATAATGTCCCGCAACAGGGAACAATTGGAACTTTGTTTGCTTCTATTATTGATGCGAATGGGCGACAGAGAGAGAGAGAGAGAGAAAAAAAATCATTTAACTATAAGAGATATCCAGCTAATTATGAACCATATGTGCCTATAGTTTCAAAGCAATCCAATGAAGTTCATTTTAAATCTAGACTACTTTATTAGTACGGAAGACAGATGTCTCAACAGTACATGCATCAGAGGAAACCATGTAAAGAAGTTCTTGAAATATTTAACTAGGACTCATTCATTGTCAGAGGGGCTTTAAAGTGCCCTTTATCATGAGAATGCATAGGCAGAAGCGGAGGGAGGCTGCCGGTTGTTACCGCCAACCCACTTACCCCTTAGCGCTAAATCCCGAATTCCACTTTGGATTTGGCGACAGGAATATTTTTGGAAAGGATTCAAAATATCAGGGGTCTTGAAGGATCGAGCTTGCTGCTCATTACAGCTACAAAAAGTCAGGTCATTATTTGAGCTGCCTTAATCCCAGACTGAAACCAGCTACGCAATTAGGGGAATAATCTACTCCAAAATCACCACCGGTCCCCCTCCCAAGGAGCAGAGCCGTCCGTGCATTTGGAGCATGGCTACTGCCGTTTCTCCCCTGGCCCAAGAGAGACCAAGACAGGAGCTTTAACAATGGAGTGGACCTCCAGAAATTTTTCATACAAGCATCTCTCGATGTGAATCTGTGCTGGGCACCTAAAGGGAAAGGGTGCTGAAGGAAGACTGGAAAGGAACCTTGGTGGGAGGAAGTTTTCCAGATTTATTTTTTTTTTTTTCCTGGGGAATGCAATTATCAGCAAACAATCTTGGCAAAAAGGTATTTTTATGAGCTCAGCAACATCTACCAGTAATTAAGCCACTTCAGTTAGATGAATGCAACATATGGTTGACACTAGGAATCATTCTCCTTCCTAGCCACAACTTTTCTTTCTGGGCCAAAACTTGTTCTATTGTCACTTAAAATAAACAAAAAGCTGCTTTCCGCTTCTTCAGCAAATATTTGTTGCTAATGAGCAGGAGGTGTACGTAGCACGATGGGGAAAAAAACCCCATCATTTTTAAAGAATAGTATCTTATGTTTTGATAAAGAAATAAAAAATCCATTTGCAATGAGTTGTGATTGCTTGGTAGGATGGCTGCACAGGAAGATTCATGTGAAAGATCCACAAAGAGATGCAAATTGGATTGACCACTTTAAAGCAAAGAAACAGATATGAAGAGTAGTAGCATATATACAAATATATATATATACACAAAAATAACTAACCAGGGAGTACAGAATAATTCATCGGGGAACAGGGTTTTTTCAAAGCTGCATTGTCACCTATTGCTACAGGATAAAATCAAAATGGTTTTCCAGTGTCTTCCCCTCCTGTACCTGCTCAGAAGTGTTACTCTTGACAATTATTTTTGGAACAGGGTGAACCAAAACACAGACCAAAAGTCATTACCTAAGATGAAAGGATGGGATTACACCTGACTCTCAGAGGATGGAGAAGAATCGAATATCTTCTCCCCCCACCCACAGTATTTAATACTGAAGACCACACAATCTCTTTTGGTGTCGGTGGTGAAATTCCCAATGGAAAGTTCTTCAAGTTTTGGTTTATTCTGTTGGTTTTTTTAAACCAAGGGGGATTTTTAACTACGTGTTTCCAAGAAATCTTGGTTGGAACAGTTTTTTGAGGAAAAAGAGAGAATGAAAGATGCTGAAACACAAGCTGTATAGAACATAAAAGCCCTGCTGAGACAAAAAAATAACTCAAACTCTTTTATACACAGAACAAACTAGATTTCAGGCCCACTTTCTGCTATCCATGTGGCCAAGCCTCTGCTCCAGGAAAACCAGTGGCCTCACATCTACATCTGTGGTGTCACGTAGGCCCCCATCTACAGGATGGGGATGCAGGGAGAGGGAATGGGAGGTTGAGGAGGCAGTGCCAGAGAACACCTAGGATGAGGATAACAAGGCACGGGTGGAGCAGAAGCATGGCTGGGGTACACTGGAAGAGGCTGGGCAGAGGACATAAAATTCTACTGGTGTACACCAGGGGAGGGAGAGAAGGGAACAGGCCACAGCATTTATACCCTGTACATTCCTTCAGAGGCTGCCTGGCCCCAACACATCTCTGCTGTCACCAAACACCCATGAAACTCAGCCAGTAGCATGCTATCCCTCACCTCAACTCATTTACAGATGGGTACTAACAATCATCTTCTCTTTTCTGTCCCTGTGTCCCAGGTCAGTGTGGGATCTAAAATTGCCCCAGACCTGCTCAGGAGCCAGTAGGTTTCATTCACGTCATCACAGGACTACTCACTCTCCCCTGCCAGATTTTCTTTAGCCTACTTGATACTCCCTATCACACACATGATGCCTTCTAGAGGCTGACCGGGAACAGAGACTAGACAGAGCAAAAGGATAAAGTAGGTATTTATTAAAAGGCCTCAATGGGCACACCTGGGCAGCACGAGAGCCCCATTGGGCCACACCCAAGATACACCCAAATGGTCACAAAAATGGACAACCAGTCATGAGGTCTCACACTTGCGTAAGTTCTGGTCCAACAGCATATTAGAGTCAAATTGTCCAACCATAGTCCATGTCCAACTTAAGGCATCACATATTGCACCTGTATTGCACAGAGAAAGAGGACTGGGAAAAAAACCCTCAAGTTTTGGAGGTGCCTAAGCAGTCTGTACAATTTCAGCTCAGATCTTTTGCTCCCAGTGCATTTTCACAGCCATGCACACCGTTTTTTCCCCCAGGACACCCAGTACCCAATTCACCCAGCGCTTTACCTTACAGAATGAATCTGGGCCACACAACAAAGGTGAAACTTCTGGATAAACTCCTGCCAGAGAAAGCAAAGGGCTAAAAGATGCTTTCATGCTTAATCCAATGCCAACATTTGAATACAGGCTTTTATTCTTCAGGGAACAGTTGGCTCCTCCTGACCTGTTCCTGCAACAGGCTTTGTGCAGTTCAGGGCCAGGTGCTTCAAGTTTTCATAAGCAGCCACTAATTGTGCCCAGGTTTGTTGGGCAGCTGATACAAGCTGCTGGGGTCTGACTTGTGAAAGTGCTGAGCATCCACAGCTGCAGCCAGGGTCACAGTGCCTGGCTCTGCATGTGGTTTTGGCCAGACGAAGCTCATGGTTTGAAAAGGAACAGCCATGGGGTACCTTGGACCAACACTCTAAATTAATTATTAGCTCCCATCTCTTTTTATTTGACTCCCCATCATTAAAAGGGGATAATAACACTCATCTCTTATATTCTGATCCACTGATGTTTGGAAAGTGCTGGGTTACTACCGTGAGCAGCACTGTACAAATCTGGTGGGGACATTAATAATGTCTTTGAGCAGGGTTTGAATAGTGCCCAGTTAATAAGACATAGCACCGTCCATTGAACGTTGAGAAAAACAAAATTGAGCAACTGCTCATTAAAGCGAGCACCGTTCTCTCTGTGCACTCAATGCGATCATTTAATTAAAAGATTTTATCATCACGCACAGACACAAGGGGGCAGAGCCAAGGTCCCGTCTTTCCTCATCCTCGCCTGCTCTGCATCAATCACACCAGAGTATTTCTTGGATGTAACCTACAATAAGAACCTAAAAAAATTCAATATTTTTTTTCCCAAGCCCCTGCACTAACAGAAATCTGTTAAACTGTCTGAGCTTTGACAAGTCTTTTCACCTCGCCAGATCTTGTTTTCCTTGCTTGTCACCCCTCGGTCCCACCCTCACCCTGCTGACCACTTGCCGCACTCCTGCAGGTGCAGCCACTTGGCCCCAGCCTGTGCTCTGCACCATCCTTGACACCACAGCAAGCCTAGGAAATCACCTCTGTGCCTGGCTATGAGGTGGGGGGAAAGGAGAAGAGTTTTTCTGAGCCGGAAGATGCTTTGTTTGGGTCTGGTTTTGAGTGATATTGGATTAGAGGAACATGAGCATGCAGCTCCTCTTGCAGGCTGATCTCTGCGGGGGCTGGGGGCAATAAATCTGCAGACCAGCCGCCTCAAAAACCAACAAATGAAACCAAAACCACCTTTCCCCAAAAATACCTCCCCGCCACTGTATGTGTTTTCACATGAAGGTTCTGAGGAAAAGTCCCTGTTTGGGTCACATCAAGCAGCCTTAGATTTACTGGAAACTGAGGTTTAGAGCAATTTATTCTGGAAAACAATGAGCACAAATTAAGTTGTTTTCATACATTTGGTAATTGGTTTAGCAAAGCCAGATTTTCTTAGGACCTTCAGTCAAGATGTTTTCAAACATGGATCTAGTTAACATCCCTTCAGTTTTGCCGGTGCAGTACAGCATTCCATCTGCTGACTGGAGACCCCAAAAACTTTGGATTTTTTGTTTGTTTGGTTTTGGTTTTGTTTTTCTCTCACCCAGATGAGTGAGCCGGACTGGAAATACTGCCCCCTGGTTCTCTGTTTTATTCTGCACATCGGGAAGCAAAACCTGTTTCTTTTTCCTGCTGTCTGGGGGACTCCAGACACATATCCCTTCAAAGGAGGAAGCCAAATTTTTACGCCAAGAGCAAACTTTCAGGAGCTGCTATGACCATGCTTTTCTGGTTGGAGAGCTGTAGGAGAGGGTGAAGTGGTACCCACACGTCTGCCTTCCTAGACTCTCACCCCTCCTCTCCAAAACGCACAGGATTTCCACACCACCCTATGCAGCACGAGCGAGGAACCCAGGGAGCGCGGCTTACTGGATGTTACAGGGGAACACGCATTTAATCTGAATCGAGATGGCAAAAGGCACCTGCCTGACGCAAAAATCCGCTCCCCTGCCAAATTGCACGTTCCCCCTCCGGCGCCCAGCCCGTGAGTGGCGGGGCAGGGCAGCGGGCCGAGGGGGGACGCCCCGCCGCTCTCTCCCCGCCGGCACCGCTGCCGGGCTGGGCGCTCCCCGGAGAAACGGCCAGGCACAGCCTTGCTGCTGCCTAAATAAAATAAAAGCAGCCGTCCGTGTTTGCTCTCGGGTGCGCAGCACAGCCCCGAGCAGCAGCAGTCACCTCTGCGGGGGGATACAACAGCAGATTTGGGCATCATTTCCATAACAATCGCTGTTAGCAAACACCCATAAAACACAGCGGGCAAAGACACATCGGAAGGAGTTAGCTGCAAATTAAAAGACGCGCTTGTTGGTTTGGCTTTTGTGCCTGCTTGCAGGATTTCGAGGACTTGGTGCAAAATTTCTCTTTAGCCACACTAGATTAAAAATAATAATTCCAATTTCATTTAAGTAGAGAGAAAATACAGAATTTGTATATGAAGCTTGATCAAAGTTCGCTGAACTATTCTATCAGAGGAAGGACAGCGGGGAGTGGGGGCGGAAAAGAAAGAGAATAAAACTGTCCCAATTATCATATTTCCCTGGAATTCAGCTATGCAGAACCGGAATAATTACAGACTTAGCAGAAATATTGCAAAATGTCGGCACGGAAGGGGCTTTTTCTTGACCCTGCGGACTATAATGGGAGATAAAGAGATTGACCATTTTGGGAGGAGGATGCCTTCATTTCTCGACGTGACTGTAGATTATTTCGGCTTCAGGAGACAAGAATGTCCCTTTAACATCTGACCTGGCCTTTATTTAAGAGCAGCACTTCACGGTTCAGGAAAGACAGACAATTTTCTAATTCCCAGCTCTGCTGGAGGCTGAGGCAGCAACTTCCAGACAGGACACCTGCTAACACTAGAGAAATGGCATTATTATGTCTACAAGTTTACAAATCTGAGGATCAAAAAGCCTTTGCTTCTGCTGCTACTCCACAGGCCAAGGACGACGACTTCTTCAAAACAGAGTTTCACAGAGTTTTTTTCTTTCCCTCTCCAAGAAATGGTTTCTTTTCACTTTGAGCAGATCGGTTTCCACGTGAAAAAGTCAATAGTCAAAGAGTTTCCTAAGTTTCATTGGTGTGTAGCAGAAAGGGGATTAGACCTGGGGCCTTTTTACTGGCAAGCCTTTAAGCAAATAAATGTTCTTGAATTCTTAGAGAAACAAACCAAACTTGAACAAAAATCCAGAATATATGGGATTTGCCCCTCCCCAACACAAATTTAAGACGGGGAGAGAGAGAGAAAGAGAGAGATAGAGAAATAAATAATTTCCAAAGTTTTAAGGGATACAAGGGTTAAATCTTTTTCAACTGTAATTTTGCTATTATTTTTGCTAGTTAACCCAAAGATAATGGCTGCTTCCATACATTTACAATAAACTATTAATATTACTACTAAGCTATTAACAGTAACTAGTGTAATGAAATATCAGCAATAATAGAATTGTTATGGTAGTGCAATATAACAAATAAGTATTAGAATAATGCAATAATTAGTTTTTAACAGATGAATTGTGATTTCCCAGCACTAAGAAGCAAAAAGCAGATGGCATACACATTCCCCACCTTCCTTCAGAATCCTACCTGTCAGGCAAAAGGCACTGTTTAATTCCTCCACACCTAAAAGTCCTAAAGCTGAAGCTGTGGTTTTTCTCTTGGGGCACTATCAGTCACAGATTATAATGTTTCTTTTTTTTAAAGGGCGTTTTTCTTAAGCTCCAAAAATCAGAATAGACAGGTCATTGAAAACCCAAATATTCAAGAGTGTGTGTGTATGTGTGTACATACGTACACACACACATGTATATATATGAATTTGTACTGATAGCCAGCTGCTGCTGCAGAGCTGCTTCCCCAGCCTACAGACACAGATCCAGGTGTCTGTGCCAGCCATTTGCCAGCCATGGATAACACTTGGATCAGTGTTTGCAGGCTGGCTTTAATTAAGCCAGAAAACTAAGGAGAACTCAAGCAATACAGCTGATTGTCATGATCCAACATCAGTGAGTAAACATCAGCATCTTGCTCTAACAAAACAAATCATTTGGGAAAAATCAAGTGTAGATTTGTGACTACACAGAAAATGATAAGCTGTCTGTTAAGTTTGCCTCTCTGCACCATAAAATAGTTTTAAAACTTTTCAGACATTAATTCCCTTTTCCCAATGTGTACCTTTGTGAGCCCAGATTGCAATGCTCACCTGCCAAGCTACTCCAGCTCTATGAAAGTGCCACCTCTGATTTCACTGGGAGCCTTCCTACAGCTCTGCCTCTGCACACGCCCAGCCTTAGTCCACCTGGAAATCTTGGTGGTGCCTTAAACCACATCCAACCCCCACTGGCAACTGGGGCAGATCCTTGGGCCTTTCCTACTGCTGAGGGATTTGCTGCAGAGCACAATTCCAAATCCAGTGCCACACAAAATGCAGAAGTGCCTTAAAATTCTTGTCTGACTGACCTGCCTTGAACAAAGCTCCTTCTTGCTGAAAATTCAGGAGCCAAACTCACCCCTACCCCAAGGGCAAAATCACCCTGCCCTTGGGTGAAGAAGAGCAGCATCCCCCCCAAGTTACGAGTACCCACAAAATACCCACAAAAGGGAGTAGCCCAGACCCAGGCTGGCTGCGTGAGAAGGACTCTGTGTTTCTTCTTGGGCTGTTGCTGCAAGCACTGTGTAGCTGTCTTTAAGGTGAGGAAGAAACCCCACTTTTGCTCTTTTGGCACTCTTTTCCTTGTTGAGAGCAAGCATTTCAGCGCGACCGTTTTTAAGGCATTTCAAAGGTCAGACTCCATTTGAGGACAAGTTCATCCTACTAAAACTGAGTGATACCCTCGAAGAAGAGGGCATACCTCTCTCAGCATCTCTTGCCGACCTGTTTTGGTGGCTCTCCCGTCCCCACCACATGTTTGGAGGGAGCTGGGTTCCCTCAGGGGGTTTTCCACGCTGTGGTACCAGCGGCTGCCCTCCTGTACCCTGCAGTCCCCATCCCCACCCTCATGGACTCAGACCTGTGGTGGCACCCGCTCCCCACCTCCCATCAAGACCAACGCCCGCCTTTTCCAAAGAAAGTTTGAAAAAGAGAGAAAACATTTATTTTCTCCGCAAATCCAGCCTTATGACCCCACCGATGGCAAGATGCTCAGGAAAGAGAAAAATTTGCCTTTTTCCTGGGAGGAAAGTGGCAGGGAAGGAGGAGAGCTTTAAAGGGAGGGAGGGAGGGACTAGGCCGAGCTCATGCACGGATTTTAATCTGATCATTTCCCTGTCAAGCTAATCCCTGCCTGACTCAGATCGGACTTTTAGAAACGTGCCTGGAAACCAAAAAGCAAACCTCATTTGAATGAAACACACACTCCGCAGCCCCCATCTGCAAAGGGCTGCAATTAAATG
>WAAG01041440.1:120041-142060 GCA_013390105.1 Tichodroma muraria
GGGAGGGATGGGTTCCGGCCGCCCAGCCCGCTGCCGTTGCGGGGTTTTGGGGGGGCCCAGCCCCTGGGGGAGGGGTTGCCCGGCTGGGGGCCGTGGTTCTGCCCTGGGCGGGCACAAGGCAGCGGCGCTGGGCGCCGGGTGCCTCCCGCTGCGAGCGAACAGCTGCGGCTTCGGGGGACCCCCCACCCCAAACACGCGCACGCACGTGGCCTGTGGGCTAACGGGGCCGTGGGCCTGGTTGGTCACCCCTCATACCGCGTGCGACCCGGGGGTGACGCGTGGGTACCCAGGCACGGGGTCCTCCAGGGCGGCTGGGGGCTCGTGGGGTCCCGCAGTGCAGAGGGAAACCCCAGGATGGCCGCGAGCCGGCTGGCCCGAGCAGGTAGGGTGGCAGCAGGGCTGCAGGGTGGGCTACCAACACATTTTTGATTTTTCTGCGCGCTGGGCAACAGGAGACAAGCAGCAGCCTGCACCTCACCCCCCTGATGTTCCCGTGGGGTTCACAGCTCGCCTCGCCCCCCGGGGTAATTCCAGGCTGTGCTGGCAGCGAGGGGCAAGGGCGGGAGCTGTGCTCCAGCTGGCCGTGGCGGGGGCTGCCCACCGGAGCGCTGTGCGTGAGCCCCGCGTTGCAGGAGCTGCGTTTTGTTCCCTCCCGCTTGCCCAGACGCCTTCCCCTCGCCTCACGGCGCTGCTCTGTGTGTGCGCGTTTTGTTTGGTTTTGTTGGTTTTTTTTTTTAAAGTCCACAAACTTGCGATTTTCTGTGCAACTTGCGGGGAGCGAATCAGTATGAGGGAGCACCCTTCTCATTGAAACCGGAGGTGAATAAATTATGAACGGGCGAAAATTGGAACAATGTCTCTGAGCGAGTGTTTTCTAGAGAGTTACTATTCCAGGCTTTGAAATCAATTGATACATAATTAGATTCCTCAAGAGAGGACAAACAAGGGCTGCCATTCACCCCTCCTTCTCCCACATGCATCCCAAAGAGAGACTGGAGGCTTTAGCAGAAACCAGACAGCCAGCATTCTCCAGCACTAAAAACATATTCTGGCTTTGGGTGTTCATTTAACAAACAGATCCTTGAACCTTGCTTCTGTTTTCAGTTTATTTCGACCATGTTTCTTTGTGTTCAGTTCATTAAAACATGTCTCTTTTGAGATCTATTTTTACATTTCAAGAATCCAGTATTGTACTTCTGTGGTGGCAGATGGCCCTAGACATCCAAGCACAAGCTCTTTCCTGCTTTTTTTCCCCCTCTTTCTTAGGTCCTTTCTGCACTGCACTTGAAGCTGTGAGCAGCAACCATCCCTTTTTGCAAAGTCTGGGGCTGGCTCTCGATTCAGCACGGGGTTCTAACATGTTACAGTCCCTGCTGTGCCCTCGAGGTGTGTTTTAAGCACAGTGGATGATACTGTCTGTAAAATAAGAGCCCTCCACAGCTGGATAGATCCTCATCACATGGGTGGCACGCAGGCTAATTTTGCATCTTTGCCTCATATTTGCCTCATGTTAATGTTCCGTGGTCCCCCAGATGAATTTATTAGTGGTCAAGGTTGAGTTTCATTCTTCAGGGAGACTGAAAATATGGATATGGGTTTGTAAAAGACAGGGAAAAGCACGTGATGATTAGAAAAAATATGGTAAAGATTGTTGAACAAAGCAGCAGCACCCCTAGGCAAGTGGGCCACCTAACTGGAGGCAATGGCCCAGCTCCTCTGGCTATTTTCCCTTGGGAATAAACCCTTGGGACTGATGTACTAGTCACAACCACTTCCAAACCTGGTATCAAACACGGATCAGAGTGCTGCAGCCATGAGCATAATTTTCGTCACATATCAATAGGACTAAAAAGTACCAGCAATAAGAAAAGCCTGCCTGAGCTTCTCTAGACCCATTTCTTAGGTAAGGCAGCAATACTATAGCCTAAGCTGAGTGTCTTGAAGACATTACAAACAGAATGACCAAATTCCTACATCTTATTAAGTCATGGGATCTTTAGGAGAGGGTAAGGTAAATCTGACTTATGCATTATTTGGAAGCATAAGCGCAGGGAAATCTATGTCCTCTCCAGTAAAAAGATAAAAAAGCGGAGAGGTTTTTGTCCAAAGGTATTTGTTGGGATAATAACCAAAGCAGAAGTGCTCAAACATATACCTAGGAGGAGGCTATTTTTTTGTGTCTGCTGTTGGTGTCTATTTATGTCTTCATGTGTGCGTGTGGCTATTTCAGTATCTGATTTCCTGTGGTTCACTGTCTTACCTGAGTTAACCAACAGTCTACGGGCAGAGCAGGCAAGACAGCTTTTTGCTGCTCCATGGACACAGTACAAACATGCTGACAAGGTCTGCTCCCTGATGGGAAAAGGGACAATCCTGGAAGCACACAGTGCTATCTACCTCTGCAAGGCAGTGCTCTTTCTTGATGCCTGCTCCTGTATCCCAGCCTTGACCACAGCAGCCCTGCTGCCCTGGAACAGGTGAACAAATTGCAGGCTGGTTTGATGCCTCAAGCAGTCCCTTGCTTTGAGTGATTACCCACCCTGTGTCCCGATACAGCCCTGTCTACTGGCAAACTCTGAAGAATAATACAGATTTGACTTAGCCTCAGAATTTTTTTCCACCCTCCAGCCTTAGCACAGAAATCCCAGCGTACATATTTATGCCTTTCTGGAAGATTTGGACAGGAGATTAATATGTACACAGCTCAGTGAAACAAGTTTCCATCGCTGCTGCAGTTCCCCTTGCATTGCTGGCCCCAGCCACAGCATGGAGTGAGTGCAGCTGGGACCACCAGGGACTCCTGGCTGAGGGTAGGAAATGCTTTGCCCCCACCGGGGGAAGATAAGAGAGGATGGCACACAATCCGTGTGATTGCACAGATTGTACTGGCAATCACAGACTCCTCCAGGATGAGCCTGTTTCAGGTTTGCCTTGTGACAGCCTCCAAAGAACCCCAGGTTTCTGAGAGTGCACAGGAGAGGAATAACACAAGCTTCCTCCTTTCCCCGTCACATGGATCCCTTCTACCTTCTTTTGATGGGACTGCAGTTAGAAATGAGAAATGGCAGAAGAAATCACTGTGTTAGAAGGTATTGCCACCTCACTAAACACTTGGGACTTCTGCAAGCCAGAGACCATTCTTTTTATCTCCTTTCGAGTGTCTCCTCCCTTCAAATTCAGAAGGTGCAGTTGAAGACAGCTTGGGAGTAAAACAACCCACAGACTGACAGCCTGGATGGAGGGGAAACCTTGGCAGCTGCAAGCCACGTCTTAGAGAGGTCAGAGAAAGACAGTAAGAACACAAAAGTAGAGAGCAGGAAGCATTCACATGGCAGGGAATGTTTGGGGCTTGTCAGGAAAGGAAAGAAGAAGAAAAAAAAAGCCCTGCAGATCAAAGCTTGATTAGTCTTAATCCTCCACAAAAATGCCCAGGTCTTTCCAACATTTGCTTTTTTTCCCTTCCCTATCATCCCTGTTATTGCTTGTCTTGGTGATTTGCTTAAAAATGTATTAGACAACTCCAGATCTTTCACTGGTAGAAGCATGAAAATAGAGGATAGGTACTCTAATCCACTAAGCAACACTCCCACAGTTAGCACAGTCCTCTAGAGAGACCTGCCAGATAATGGCTTTTGAGAGGAGCTTAGAGACATCTGGAGTAGCCATTTTCCCTCTTTGTACATGGAAAATAAAGATTAGCTAGGGCACGGGGAGGGGGGGCTAAGAATATAATGAAGGGCAATGGATAAACCAATGTCACATTGCCCATCTGTGTGACTGGCTTCAGGTCTACTCCTGCAAAATGGTTCGTGCAGGCTCCCCTGAAATCCATGGATTTCTGCGCAGGTGGAAGAGCTCCCCATTGGTTTGTGAGTCTGGGGTCTCACATCACAGGCTCTTTAGGGTGGATTTTATCTATAAAGCAGCTGGTGCTTTCTGAGTGGCAGATGCAGAAAAAAAATTTTTTTTTTTTTATGACTAAGTCTTTTCAAGAGTTTTCTTTTGTTTGTATGACCTGGTTTTCTTTTTTAATTTTGATCATTTCCATGCAAAAGACTTATTCCAACAAATTCTGCATCAAGGGCCACTAGAGTTTGGGACTGAGCTCAGTTGTCACTCTCTGGGCTGCATGTCCCATCAGACCGTGAAAGCTCCAGCACTTGTAATCAGAGATGCTCACAAGGGCTGCAGAGGTGATAGCCACATTTAAAGCATCAACAGCATACTGGGGATGACATTCCTAGATAAGGTGTCAGCCTAAAATGGGATTTGTAGATTTTGTAGTGCGGTTAGAGAAGAGATGCTCTGGAGGACAAAGCCAAAACTCACAGCCCTTAGGGCGCGGGTTCGGCCCCGCAGCAGGAACTGCCCAAACCGCCTTGCAACGTAAAACTGGATTTATGGAAAAATCACAACCGCGCGCGGGCTGCGGCCGGGGTGGGGAAAGGGCGAGACGGGGAGGTTTGGGAAGTTCTTTCCTTTGCCCCGAACACCCCCAGCCCCCGCCGGGAGCGGGGCCGCAACAGCACCGCGTCGTGTGCGCTCCCTCTGCTGGCCCCGCCGCGCCCCCGCACGCCGGGAGGGGACAGACCCTCCCCAGGGTCCCCGCCGCTCCGCTGCCGCAAACGCCACGGAGCGCAGAGAGCGCCCAGGCAATTCCTCCCGGGAAGGGTGAACACCCCCGGCGCGGCCCCCGCTGGGCTGCTGCTGGAGCGGCGAGAGTGACAGCCAACGGTGGAGGAGGACGGGAGGCGTGGGGATGCACTCCCTGCATCCCCTGCATCCAGGCGTTCTAGGGGAAAAAAAAAGTCGTTTGGGCCGTTTTCCAAAAATCTACATTGGAATGGACTCAGGCTCGTCGTTGCCCAAAACTGCTGAGCATCCACCTGGAAAAACAGAGCAGAAGAACAAACGTGTTAAGTCGCACCGTGTCTCACTACAATTTCACCTCCCAGGTTTGGGGGATCAACCCAAAGGCAGCGAGGGGAGGACAAACAGAGGCACTAACAACATCTTCTCACGTGCTGCTGTGTTTCCGGGCGAAGAGGTGTGCGAGGAGTCCCACCTGTGCTCCCGTCGTGAAGACCTTAACCTTGAGCAAGGAATGAAGCTGCTACTCCAGACTCGTTAAACGGGGGTGTGGAGATAACCCGTGCTGTCTCTGGTTACAAGGGAGGAGCTGCAGGTGGAAAAGGAGCAACAAATGTACAAGTCTATTTTGGGGCAGGAACACTTGTCCAAAGCCACCCACCGGGAGCTAAAGTCACCTGTTCAACCCCAGTGAGATACAACTCACGTGATGCTTAACGCAGCAGGTTCTACCAACACCTGCAAGATGCTAGGGGAGGTGTGTGGGGGGCAGCTAATCATGCTGGAGTGAGAAAATAGAGATCTTTGTGCTGCTCCTGTTCTCACAGCAGCTGGCCTTCTCAAACAAGGCGGTTGTCACTGGAAGAGTTTGTATCTGACACCTTTCAATCAGCACTTAAGAACTACCTTGGTTTTGAGATAGAGGGAGAAAAATAAGTGGGCTTTAAAATTATTAGTTGAGATCATCAGGTGCACTTCCAAAACCTTGACAATTTTGTCTGCTTTTTTAGACCAGTGAAGGTAATAATAAAGTCCTGACTCATTTGATATTTATCCATGTGGTTGGGTTAGAAGGTTTGATTTCTTAAGGCTTAATTTCCATTTCACTGAAACATATTCCTGTATTTCATCTGTGAAGTAACAAACTTTGACCCTTGTTGCCATCCTGCTTCCCACCTGCTCCATTCTTCCCTAACTCCTCCAGACCCAGACTCCAATCTGACTGCAGCAATTAGAATAGAAATCACAGAGCAAGTGTTATAATTGGCCACAGAGCACACAGCACATTTAAATCTCCAATGATAAGACAGAGAATACAATGAGTAACCCTGATGATTTTTAAGACAAGTATGTGCAGTCTTAATTTTATTACACAAAAACACCTGAAGTGATTTTAAAATGAGGGTAATGCTTTTCACAATAGCCAGATGAGTGATAGCAAAATTAAAATACTTAAATGTTGATTTTTTGATAGATTTCAAAAATTTTAAATGTCATGTTAGATAATGCTTCATTAATAACTGACACACGTGTAATTTGGCCAAAGAAAGGTGGCAGAGTTGTTCCAGGAGCAAAACCTACCATTATGCATAATCAAATGCAGTATTTTTAAGAGGAGTATTTAGTAAAAAGAAGAGGTACCAAAACATACAGATCCCAGAGGGACAAGTGGACAAAAAAGGGGCAGGACTAGTATTCAAACAGAGGAGATAAGGCTCAAATCATAACAAATGCTGTTTGAATAAACACATTAGAAGTAAAAAAAAAATAAAAAAATAGGACAACTAGTGAGGCCAACACTAAGTGTATAAAGAGAAAAAAAAAGTTTAATCAAAATAGTGAAGAACTAAAGGACACGGTTGTGACTGTACTTGGAAAATGTTGCTTCCTTATGGTGGGGGTCTCAGCTGGTCCATAGCTTGGGCTGGCTGGTGCTTCATTCTTGCCAGAATCCATCTTCAGGAGCCTTCGGGCTGGGTTCATTGAAATACAGGGACCTGACATTGCTGATTAGATATGAGAAACTTGCCTCAACATGTTTTTATGCAGTTGAGTATGGAAAGGGAGGAAAACTAAGCAAATGGAATTGCAGTGAATGGGTCTGTGAGAGGGGGAGCATCCCCAGGGTAAGTGGGGAGCCCTGAGGTGGAGAAGCAGCACACAGGTGGATAGATTTGGGATCAAGACATCACACTGTGAAGAAGGGTATGCTAAAACCCTGTCCCAGTCTGATCTGCCTTGGCTCCTTCCTAGAAGACCCTGAGCTGAGCAACTGCTGAGACCCCAAGGGCTGAAATGGTTCTCTATCAGCAGCATTTACACACCTGCCAAATGGGACATTGCATGGCTCCCCTATAGAGTACACCTTGTTAAATCCTAGCCGTGTACCTGAGGGCAACATCACAGATGATGGGGCTTTTTTGGCAGCTCAGGCCACTTTTTTCTGCTCTTGATCTTTTCCTGATAAACAGCATAGAGCAGGTTTCTCTACAAGAGGCAAACCTACTTAGCTAACAACTCCAAAATGCACCACAAGAAAAGTACTATCCTAAGCTTTCCTTACTTGTGTTTAACAGAGAAAGGAGATGATGAAGCATTTTATTGACTCCTCTATAGATAAACACAGAAAGACTAAAACATCACCCCTAGATAGGAGCCCCTCCATCCTCCTTGGGAACACAGTGGTAATGCTGCTCACCCAGGACAGGGTTTTTTCCAAGGCTCTCTGCAGAAAGAATTAGGTAACGAGGGTAGCAAAGAGCAGAGAGGAATTCTGTTCATGGGGGTATTCCTGCTTGGCTGCCCCACACCTGTGAACCTCATGGATCTGGCAAAGGGCACAACAGTGCTCAGAGTTTGCAAGCTGAAGTCAATTATGTGCCAGGTGCATACAAACAAGGTTTTGTCCACTTCCAGGATGCTTTGCAATCTGATCACTCTTCCCACCTCCAACCCCACTTGCTCAAATAAAGAGCTAAAAAGCTCCTTTTTGCAACAAAGGAACCAAGAAACTTTTGGGTAATCCTGTGTTCAGAAGCTGCCACTCCTAACACATCACCAGATCATCATTGGTGAAGTAATGGCAAAGCTGCTGTTTTAAGCCACTGCCTTCCCTGTTCATAGCCTAAATACCATTCATTTTGAGCAACAGTGTGGGATCTAGCAGCAAATTGCTGGTTTCCTGGGAGACATCCATCTTCATCCTATGGTCTGTGTAACCAGGGAAGTGCTAAGCCTGGCTCAGCTCCCACTGCATCCCCTAACAGTATTTTCACCAGCTCTAAGAGGAGGTATTCAGGCCTGGATTTATACAATCTCAATGAATCCTCATTCTGATGATGGCAAAAATTGCCTTTTTATTTGACCCATGAGCAGTGAATCTGCCTGAGAGGAGGCACAAGGCAGCTGGAGGAAAAGCAGTTCCCGTTTTGCAGTTTTGTTTTAAAGTTGATAGTTTCTAACTTTAGAAAGTTCCTAACTTTCTATCCTAGCCTTCAGGACAGGGTAAATCTGGAAGTGCCACCAATGTTCCCAAATCCATAAGGAGCTACCAGCTGGATAATCCCCATCTGGTGTTTTCTCAGCATGCTCGGTAAATGCCAGCATTTTTTGCCTATGTTTGAGGTAAGTGCGTGACAAAAAGTCCACCTCTTATATACATATCTCTGCTTTGTAAAATATGTGAATTGGAGTCTTTTCAGGTGAAAACAGAGCCCCTGAGAGGAGGCATTGGCATCCACCTTCCCCTTTGTGGAGGACAGGAATGATGCAGTCACTGACCCTGCGCACAAAGTTTTGAAGAAATACAATTTTCTCTCCTGATAAACCTGCATTTTTCCACGTACAACTGGCTTTGAAGGAATCTACCCCTATCAGTTGGTTACTCAGCAACTTCTCAAGAACCCAAAACAGTATGAGTCCATTAAACACTTTCTTGTGCTGTTTTCTTGATGACAAGATCTTAAAAGAGGAGGGACTCGACACTTATATTTTGAGTTCAGTTCAGTTGGTAGATAATTCTTCTAAATATGTGAAAGGACATTAACCAACACAGAAATAAGGAATTCTAACAGATAGCTTTCTCCAGTTAGAAATTGTATGGTTTTGTATGATTTCCCCCTTTCCCCCTAAATATAACACATTTTCTCCCACAGAGATGATGGACAACAGTCTGACCCCTCCTGGCATTTACTGTTTTCCTTAGAGAGGTTTTGAAGGCTGGAGCCCAATCCATTCACCATCAGATGCTGGATTTTATACTGTATTAAATGTTTTCTTTTGCAGAGATATTACTAACACAAGCTTCATTGGCACAGGGAAACATTTGTTGCCATGTATTTCAAACTAAGAACAGATTCCAGGAATCATCCCTTCAAGTAATTTTGCTGCTAGAACCATCTTGTATAGCAGTCTTCCCTCATGCTCCCTTACAAATGGAAGCCAAACTAGTGTTGCTGTAATCCATCCCAAACAGTGATGCACTTCAGACCTGTCCAGTGGGTTTATCTCACAGTGCATGTGATCTGTGTCTGCTCCCTTCATAAAAACCCTTTCCATTCCTGGAATTGTGATATGAACTCCACCCTTTCCTGGAATACCTGTCTTGGTAGACTTATCCAACAAACTTTAAAGAAATGCTGTCATTTTGATTACTAGGCAACCTACTCCCCAGCAGAGCAAATTCCATCCCTTTTCCAGTTGTTTTTCTTTTTTAGGTGTATGGGTTACCTTGTCATAACTTGTTTAGTTACTGACAGCTCATAACAAGCAGAGCAAAACCATCATTCTCCTCTTGGGTATATTAATATAAGCCAGGCTTTTGACCAGTACTTTAGACAGAACAAGCACTGAACAACTTCTGTAGGCCAAGGACAGGAGGATGCAGAGATTAGATTACTTCTGCAGGTAAAATCCCTCCCAAACTCTAACTCACACTGCACTGCTAAATGCAGCTAAGCTAAATACAAAAATCCAAGTTAAAACAGTGTGGAGGCTCTTCCAGTTCAGAATAGATTTCATTCTTGATGTTTAATTTTCAGTTTTGGCTGCACACTTTCTAAAGCAATAGAAAACACTTGTTCTGTATGTCTCCTTTTCTGCTCATTTATCTCCTTGCCTGGATCACACAGATTTAGAATACCTTGGCCCAGATTCCTACCTTGACCCTTAAAAGACTTTTTAGAAGTTACATAATTTGGGCTTCTGTTTTTTCATGTAGGTTACATGGTGTTACAGTGTCAGCACCAACACCACAGTCCGGCAGCAGAAACACACGTGCCATAAAGAGTTAGTTACTTCTTACCAAATATTTCCTCTCCCTGCCTCCTCCTTCCCCCCATCTGCTGCTCATTTTCTTATCCAGCCTGGCTCATATCTTGCAAATGGCATCCCATTTGGTGGGACACACACTCAGAGTGAAGCCAGACACGTTTGCCTAGTCACGCAGGCTTTACAAAAGCATCCATAGTGACGCAATCATATAATAATTAAAAATAATGTTTACGAGCTCAATCCAAAGCTTCCGTGATGGGAGGGGAGCTGGTGCCAGTAATCTGCATGTGACAATGTGTAACTAAAGAGTAAGAGGATGATGGCAGCAGTTGTGGAGTTGACAAGGCTGATGCAGTTCAGGCTGTTGATTTTCTTTCCACAAACGTAGAAACCAGACTTTGGAGAAACTGTCCCATTTTGCAGGATTCTCTGGTGGTTCTGCAGAAATGTCCTCCATTAACTGCCACTAAAATGTCCCCTAGAGATCCTCTCTTGCAGATGACTGTTGCACACAGGTTCTGACAGCATCTGTGTGGACTTTGAAGGACCTAAACATGTCAGCTGCCACATGGATAGCATGGACTAGAGAGTGATCAACCATGGTGTAAACCAGAGATCAGAGCCCGGCCTGGAGCGCAGCTGGAAATGGTGCCAGGGGCATTTCTGTGCTATTTTTCAGACTGTAGATGCTGTTTTGTGCAGACATTGTCTGTAGTAAAACACACACAAACTGTGTTTTACAAATGTTGCCGGATTTAAAAGTTTCCTGGAGAAGCAGTGCAAGTTTGCAAATCCGGAAAGAATATTACTGGGAATATTACTTGTTGAAGTGCTCAATATAAACTGTAAAACACAAGCCATTAAAATGAGTATATTTGGCATTCAGAGTCACACATATGGGCCTTTCAAAACCATTCTTCTTGTTTGGCAGCTCCTACGGTCCTTGAATGATGCACAACCTCCTTTTATATGTTCCTGTAAGATGGTTCTGCAAAGTTGGCATTTTTAAAAATAAATTGTGGAGGAGAAACCTTACCAAGAAACACAGATCTGGTTCAGGGGAAACTTTGGAAAATGACTTCATTTGCATGATTACTGTTGCAAATCCTAGCTGATATCTGTGCTTTGTGCTCAGTTTTTCGTTTGGCTGCCTCTAGATGTGCAAATCTGGAAGGCTACTTGTTCGAAGCATCTCTGAGCCAGGCTTTGCAAGCGAAATGTCAGTGCTGTCCGAGGCTGGGGACACTTTCTGTGCTGATAAGCACCTCCTCTGAGTGGCCAAACTGATCCATCTCCCGCTCTGACAGTGCCATTGTCTAACCTGACTGTTGAGCGAGGCTTTAAGGCTAAGCAAAGGATAAAACCCTACAATTGACCATGTCCAATGACTGCCTCCATCATGTGACATTTCCTCCATGTACATAAAGGCATAATTGACACTTTGGACCTTGCAGATGTTTTGCAATTCATTTGGTTCCCACAAAGATACCAGAAAGTAAGTCTCGTGAACTGGCAATACTGTGTTTTCCTCTGAACGCGTACTTATCTCTAAAAGGTATTTAGATGCAAATTGCATCATGTCTCGCGGCTCCTCTTGGTTTGTTTTGCTTTGCTTTTTCCTCTTAACAGTTTGTGTCATGATTTTTTTTTTTATTTTAAAGTATGAATGTATTCAGATATTCCTGGAAAAACTGAGTACCTTTGACTTCTTAGATCACACGCAAGCAGAAGTATATTCTTCTGCCCTCTGCCCATGGCACTTTGCTTTATGCTTCTTAATTTAATTTGCTTTTCTGATTCTTCAGTCATCCTTTCCAAAGAGAAACCTCTTTGCTAAGAGGTCATTTGCTATGCTGTCAATGAAACAGATTATATAAAAAACTGGCTGGCTTCATCTGGCTCTCAGAGGTTTGGACAAAGGCAGAGCAGCATGGTCAAGTGTGGCCCTCAAACACTACACAGATATCTTAGTACAGTTCTAGAAAAAATGCTCACTTCTTCATGTAATTGAGCAAAGCTTTATACTCTGTGGCTTGTTCTTCCTCTATATAAAATGGGAAAGATGAAGGTTCCCTCTTGGTTGAGCTGAGATTTTTCCTGTAAGCAGCCTTTGTTTTCACAGATGGAGACCCCTTGGACTTCCTTTTCACCCCCTATTTGCTCCTAATTAGCTCCCCTGAAGTGACAAGGCAGTAAAGGCAGGGATATTGCAACATGCAGTATCTGCCTGGCTCACCTTTCTCAGTCTGGATTGGCCAGAGGCAAGAAAATGGCAGCTCTTCTTTTCCTCAAGGGAAATAAAACCAGCTCCTTTGGACAAACCCTTCTAGGCTGAAGTCTGCAGGCAAGAACTTCTAGAATTGAAGTGAGTTCTCTCATCTGTTTCCATACTGCATGTATCACTTGTGCTTCTGTGTGCCTTTACTTTTCTTTAAATAGTGAAAAAATTGTATGTATTTAAATACAGATATATATATATATATATACAGATATATAATATGTTTCTTTCTCTGGTGATGGTAAGATAATGCCTAAGTCAGACAAATTGCTGGGCTCAGCAAAGGGTAATTGAGTCAGATCTATGGCCTGTATACAGGAATCCAGGCCAGATGATCTAATGTGCTTTTCTGGCTTTAAAACTGATGAAATACTGGAGAGGGAGAGATGTCCTGAGTCACGAGGACAAGTTCCCTGCCCTTGCAGGCAACCATAACCTATCACCTCTTTCACAAATTGATCAAGTGGCACCTTAAAACTCGGAGGTTTGTTTCCCCATATTTTCACCAGAGTGCTGCTGCAGAAAACCCTTTCTCTGATGTTTAGAAACTTCAAAAAATCTATTTGTGGACAACTTACATACTTGTTCTAATGCCAACATTGCCCTTTGGGTGAAACAGCAATTCTCCTTTCTTTATGTTTACGGAAACC
The DNA here is from genome assembly GCA_013390105.1 of Tichodroma muraria. Lineage (NCBI taxonomy): Eukaryota > Metazoa > Chordata > Aves > Passeriformes > Sittidae > Tichodroma > Tichodroma muraria. The sequence continues at coordinate 132,831 of WAAG01041440.1, forward strand.
AACCTTAGCCTTTCGTTTCGTTGGGTTAGACAGAGAAACTCCTAACACAGGCCCTTAATTCCTCTGACCACCCTTGCTACCCTTCTTCTGCTCCATGCCACGTTCAGGAAAAACTCATCCAGCTCAAGTAACCAGACTGCTACACAGTGCTCCAGCTGAAGACTCAACACTGGGTACAGCTTCCACAATTCTTAAAGAAACGCCTCACCTGGTACTGCATGGAGGGCAGAGCATCTCTTGCAGGGAGGATGGCCTGCTGTAGCTCACTTTCATCTGTTCTCATGTTCTGAAGCTGGAGAGATGCTGAGGCACCTCAGGACTGCAGACCCCACCCCTGAAACTGGGAGAGTGGAGGTAGGAGGGCTGTGAGAAGCGGAAAAAGCCCAATAAGTGAAAGAAGTGGAAGTCCACTTTCCAAGAAGTCGAAGTCTGCCCAACTGAGCCCCTCTTCTGCAGTCCATGTGACAGACCTGGGTGTTTGGACCTCCCCTGAGCACTCACAAACACCCGAAGCCCAGGTGCTTCTCCTGCACCTTCCCAGCTGGCCCGGCCTGGTTGGTTGAGTGGAGGGTTTTGCAACTACAGAGGTAATGCAGAGGCTCCGATGGAGCAAATTGCTGACAACTTTCAACACTTAGACAGGAAAATAGGAACTCTGTCCCTTCCTCCTCACTGTTGAAAGCTGCCAAGCAAAACAGGGCTAAGCCAGGCTTGCCCATGATCAGCTCCTCCTCCTCTTGCACATGCACCCTTAGTGTGGTCTCTGTTTTATGATCAGATGCCAACTCAAGCATGTGATGAAGCAAATGCACTTACCATGGCACACCTCATGAATAGGTCAGGGGCAGAACATGCTGCAACTCAAAACTGAATTTCATTAGAATATTTAAAACCGGACTCTGGGTTGCATTTCACTGTTATTTCCTGCCACCAGTCTACAAAAAAGATGTTGTTTCGTGAGGGGAAAACCCCACATTTTTTTTCCTCTTTTCCTCATAGTAGCTCTGAAACATTTTAGGCAAATGATTTAAAAATTGCCTTTAAGGTCATATATCCGTATTTTACAAACACTACTTTGAAAGTAAAATCTCCATTTATAAATGTGTGAAAATAATGGATCAGACTTGATGTTATGGAAAATTTATCATAATATCAATATATACAGTTATTGTTTCATACATGTATACAGAACCTCTCTCAATTGTTATTGCTGGTTCTCCAATACTTGACCTGAACCCGACATGCAATGCAGTATTTTAAAGTTACTCATACCTTGACTGAGGCCTGCAGTTAAGCCAATTTTGCCTAAGCATCAGTTGTACTTTCTTTGTTTTGTGTTTTTAATGCTCAGACCTCGTGTTTGATGTTTTACATTCTTGGACAGATATTTTCCACTCCATTGAATGACCAGTCTACTTCATGCAGATGTAAGAAAAGTTTGGGGGGATTTTGGCTGTAAATTGACAATTACAGATATGTGAGGAAGGTAATTGTTTTGTAATGGAGTAAATGATTCAGTGGGGCACATGTCTTTTATTGGTGGAGAAAACACCTACTACTTCTTTTTGCTAATTAAGTTTAGTTTGCTGAAATGGAATTTTAGAGTACTGTGCATAGTGCTTGGTCATGGTTATAAGCCAGACCTTGGTCCTTCAAATAAGTGGAGAAAATGAATGCTCAAACTCCAAAGTCACTTCAAAACAAACCCCACAGAAAATCAAAAGGAAGATGAACCCCTCATTTTTTTGGTTTTTTTCCCAATCCCGAATAGTTTCTCACAAGGAAACATCCAAAGACCTCCAGTCAATGAACAGAGCTACTTCTTTGGTTCTGACTTCTCTACGGAGGCTTTAAGCTTTTTCATGGTCTGGATTAAAAGATGTGAGGACCTAAAAAAACCTGAAACAGAGAAATAAATAAAGTCACCTCAATACTTCACGGATACCCCGCCTTTTGCAAATGCTTGTCAAACCACAACCTAAATAATTCAAACCATCGTTGTCAGGCAGCAGCACAGCTCTCCTCAATAGGCACTTGCCTTATCACTCTACAGCAGATGCTTCAGTCAACCATTGGATATTGAAAACATAAATAATGAAACAAAATTTGGAGACAATGGTTTCTGGGCCGGGGACAAAATACTGATGGATATTGTCAGTCTCGGTGTAACCAAGCAGCAAAAGCTCAAGTGACAACAATAGGGAGGAGAAGAATAGGGACAAGTGAGGAGCCCTGAATCTCAATAAGGCCTGGAGCTGCACATGCTGCTGTTACCCTAGAAACTAACCTCTCCCCTGAAGAGGTTTGCTGGGGCATTGTCCGGGGGACACAAGATGTGTCATACACCAGATGGTCGTGTGCTGTATAACTCAGTTATCTGAGTGCTGGAGTGGAGGAATGCACGCCGCCGAGCGCTCCGGAGGGCCGCCCAGGGCACCATCTGTTCTTTCAGACCCAAGGCACTGCTTTGGCGTTGGCTTTTTTTTTTGTTTTTTTTTCTTCTCCTTCCAAGAAAGGAGGGGAAAACAAAATTAAAATGATTCACCATTCAGCAGGGAAGAGAGAGAAAGGAAAAAAAAAAAAAAGCGGCTTAATACAGTTGCCATATCTTGCTTTCATTTAGCTAATTTTATCCCTGGGTTTTATGTCAGGTGAATTGCTTTTTTACGCCTGGGAGAGCAGCAATTATTTCTCTCTCAGGAGTCTATCATTTATAAATAAAACCCCTTTGAGACCTCATTGGTCATTTACCATCTGAAAACCCCCAAATGCTTTTAGCCATATGTTCTCCAAAGTCTACTCTCTCCTCCCCAGAGCTCCCTGCGACGGTTTCGGCAATGCAGGCGAAAGAGCATTTTTCTTTTCCAGGAATTGTTCTCCGCTTTGGCTGGGAAGGGGGGAAGGAGGAAAACAAAAAGTCAGAGCTGAAGCGGCGGCATGAAGGACTGGCGTAGGAAGGAAATGCTAATCACGGGCTGTGCCGTGCCAAGCAGCAGTGACTAACGTGCCTGAGAGGGGCAAGCCCCGGCAAACATCCCGGGGCTCCAGCTCCAGTGCCACCAGAGCCAGCCAAAAGCCCTCCTGCCTCCTGCTGGCTCTGGAGAGAGACCTGAATCAAGCTGTGGAAGTGGGAGAACCAGATGGAAATTAAGGTTCAGGATGCTCCAGGGTACTTCAAAGGCATATTGAAGCACTTAATATGTTTGGGTGCAAGAAAATCATGCCGGGGCAGTAAAAGTGATACTCTGGCTGCAAGAAACAGGGACTGAAATGTGTGTGCTTGGGGCAGTACATTTTGCTTAATGACAAGACCTGTCTTTTGGTGCACCTTTCTGCTCCCCAGCTTCTGGTTTCTGTCTTGCGGCTGCAGAGTATTCTCCCACTTCTCAGCACAGGAGAGAAAATAAACGGAAAATAAAGCACTGGCTTGATTGCCAACTGAAATAACAGGGAAACATTTGCAACTGTTTAAGCAAAGGCACTGTTTCAAATCTGCTCCATAATGGCTGCAAGTGAGCACACGTGGTGGTGGATGCAAGTCTGCAGCTCCTGCAGCACAGGCAGAGGAGGGATACAGCAGGGGAAGCACATCACCTGTCATTCAAGCTTTACAAGACAAATTATGATTCAAAAGACGTTGTGGCTTGCAGAAGACTCCCTGGTGCAGTTGTGACCAGTCCTCATGGGGGTAACTCTTACCTGATCGTTCCCAAAAGCGATCTGAAGGGCAGGAATCCCTCTGCCAATCCAACCTGCATACAGTGTTTCAATGAACAGAAGGAATTACGAAAAGGGACATAATCAAAGCGAATTTATAAGCAGCATAACAGCCAAAGATGAAAAAGAAGCAAAACCTGAATCACATTTACGTTTAGGTTCCATGTATAGACAGCCCAGTTAAAAATCCAATTAGGTGACCATTAGGACTAACCAATTATTAGGCAATGCTTAAACAACAGATAGCATTTCACAAACTGCTTGTAACCTTATCCTTCACACGTGATTATCATTGTTACAGCATTGGTACTGCTTGTATCAACTCTAACATATTGATGTCTAAAAACTAATGATCAGTATAAGCCTAAGGACGTAACATATAGCAGAACTGAAAACTGAAGTTGTTTTCCTTCTTGCCTTCTTGGGTTTTATTTCTCTGTAAAGTTGCCTGCACAGAAAGCAGCAGAGATGAATTTCAGCACAGCTGGCTTTAAAGATTGTGTGAAATGCACAGGCATTGGGAGCTCGGTGTGCGAGGCTCCTAGACTTGGGAAATTACGGCAGGAAAATCTCTATAGATTTGTCTGCACACCCCTGCTGGGAATTTGGCCCTCTCTGTTCCAAGACAGTTCATTGAGGGCTGCCTAGCCCACTTTCTGCACCTGGCTGAGAGATTGACCAGCAACTCGATGGGGTCGTGGAAGCTTTATTCCCTTTGTTCCATGGGTGTCTGCCATGGAGAGCCAAGCTTGGATTAACCGAGCCTAAATCCCTGGGCAGCCTGCCAGAGCAACGCTAGCTCTGAAGCAAACGTAGCTCCAAGATGGTTTCAAGACTGGCTCTATAGATCAGCTCTTCTTAGGTGCAAATCCACAGGCAGAGAGCACAATGCCTCATGTCAGATCCCCAGGAAGGCTCTCCCAGAAGCAGCAGTTGCCAGCTCATGCGGGAGCGATGCGAACTTGGACAATGCTGCTCTCTGGGGCCAGCCCTTCCCCAGCAGAGCTCCCCTGCAGCCGTGCAGACAATCTCTCCTTGGACACGGCGCCGTGTTACAGCAACACACATGGGCATGGCTCAGAATGTGCCCATCCAGCTCCTGCGTGCTCTTTGTTGCAGCACGAGACTTTTGATGTCTTAAGTCACTGTCATTGGAAACAATGTGAGGAAAAAGCTACTTTCCAGCATCTTTCAATAGCTGATCCAAAGACAAGGTGCATCAAGCCTTGCAGGAGCCAACGACTCCCAAGAATATGTCTCCTGCATGTGTCCTCCTCACCCCATGAGTTAGAAGTGGTCTTCTACTCCAAAGTGAGGGGTTACTTTTCTTCCAGACCTCCGTGTTTGGGGAGGGAGAGAGAGGACTTTCATCCCAGTTCCTGTGAAAACAAGGTTAATGCACTCATGCTGTGTTTGTTTTGCCTCCCCCTAATAACTTTTGAACCTGTTGGCCTTGTTCAATTCAACTTGACAGAAGGATAGAGGTCTAGAAAATAATTAAGTTCTCATAAGTTTTGTGAAAATAGGCACTGATGTAGAAGACAGAGGGTCCTGGTGTTGTCAGCATCCCCACTGACGAAAGGCTGAACATGAACACACGTCTTGTTGGGCATCAGGGCAACGACAGAGAAAACAAACCTGCAACCACAGAAGAAAAGCTTCAGCTGAAATTCACATTTCTTAGACATCAAGGTCAGACCACAGACAAGACCAAAAAAGCCAGTGTTCACAGAAATCCTTGCTAGTTTCAACCTGAACTCAACACCTTCTGGCAATTTCACGGCTACATCTTGGGATGTAGCCGAGTGTCACCTCCACATCGTGCTGGCATAACAACCTGCTGCCTTCATCACAGCTGCTGCTGCTGCTCAGGAGACCCAAGATGCAAAACATCACAGAAGCTATTTTAAAAGAAATTGGAGGGCATTTTAAAGGCTGCTCTGTGTTGTGTGTGTGCAGTAGGATTCATATCACCGAAGAGGAAGGAAATGCCTCTAATCGTTGTGGCCTGAAAACTCAAGTGGCATGCAGGAATATTAGAAAACCATAGTTTGAAAACACAAATAGGAAGCAGAAACTTGTGAATTTGCATGGTTCTGTGGCTCTCTGACCATGAAGAAAGCAATGGTGCCTACAGAGCTGAGCCCAGCTTCCACTGAAAGGGTATGGAAAGGCATCTTGATTGCACATTTTCAGCTTCCAAAGGCTTACACTGACTTGCATGGACTGAGCAGTCCCACTGCAGGGAATACCCAACTCCAAAACAATATAAATCAAATGCACAAATACATTTTCATGGGAGCTGCATCATACCTTCAATCTTCTTCCTTTTCTTCTCAATGCTTCTCCTCATCCCAAACCACCACCCCAGCAGTAAAACCCATCTCAGCAGGGTACATGAGGATTAGCTTAAAACTATTTTAACCTTTTCTCCTTTAAACTCCCAGAAAAGAAGATCTTCCTGAGTTTTACTTTTTCATTTTTCAAAAAAGCAGCTTGTTTCTTGCCAAGACTTTTAAAGCTGACCAGCCTGGAATCTTTCTAGCTTCCTCAGAAATGATGGGTTCTGAATCAGCCCAGAGGTATCTGCTAGCAGCAACAAACCTTAATTTGCTGCAGTAAATGTATGCTTAAACTACTGACATCCAAAGATTTCTGCCTTAGCAGAAATCTTAATATTTGAGCATAGCAGTGGCCCATTGTGTTATTTGAAATGGATGTGCTTTAAAGCAGAAGAGTGAAAATGAGTGATGGCCAGACTCCTGGTCTCCCTTTGTAAGATGCTATGTCGAAGGGGACCTAAAACTCAGCCTCCTCGAACCGTTGGTTTGGCAGCAGGCACTTCCAACTGAAACTCCTTGGGCTCAGAATAATTAAGGGTTTGCCTGTAGCAGGACTCCAGGGTGGGTAATTATTTATCTGAGAGTGGTACCTCCAGTCCCCAGAGGGCAGGTCCCTTTGTGTAGGCACTGAGCAAACACACAGAAAGGGGCCCTCCCTTCCTGAGGAATTTGTGGTCTAAACAAACAAGTGGGCTGAGTGCAGGAGAGGGGGCAGCAGATGTGGCCAAGCAGGTGAAATGACTCGCCCTGAGGTCACGCTGCAGATTAATGCTGATGCCAGGCAGTGCTTCTGTCTTTTGAATCCCAACACAGTCCCCTCACCAGGAGCCCAGACTTTCGCTCACGGCCTAAAACTCCTCCTCTGCACAAATCCTCTCTACCTCCTGTGGATCTTCCTTTTTGCAAACTTGCACATCGTCTTCCACTGCTGCAGAAAAGCTTTCATCACCACCATCAGCTGGGTAGCCCCATGTTTTGCCTCCTCCCCTATTACTTGGTTTCCTACCTTCCAGATCTGGCATCCATCTGGCATCCCCCTGGTAGGCTGGGGAAGCAAAGCCAGCTAACATTTTTTTAGATGACTATTTTTTAAATGACCTTTATTTTTTTCTGCAGGGATGAGGGTCTAGGTCTAACTTACACCAGTCATGAAATGCAAACTGCTATTGAGCTGCTCTAAGAAAGAGGCTTCTTTTGCAGCTTCAGATGCATTTATTTTAACACAACTCATAAAAATTGGGCAGGAAGTCATAAAGCCAAGGTGTGGCCTACCTTACAGTTTCCTTTGCTCCCCTTCAAGATACTTACAAACTTTTCCTACCCACTTATAAAACCCCCACTCTGGACAGTTTGGCTGAACAGGAGACACCAGTAGGAAAGGTTTAAGCAGAAACACATACTCACTGCATGCTGGTTACTTCAGGCTGCTCCACTGTTGGACTGCTCAGCTCATCTTCCTGCTGCCCTGCTGCTGCTGCTCTACAGTGCTCTGTGCAAGAAAGGTGCTGAGGCACTTGCTTCCAGAAGAAGTCACTGAGATATGAAGCCCCAGCAGGGCAGATAATTCCAGTCAGTCCTCCAAGCAGAGAGGTCAGATCTGTGTCTGGTGAGCCCTTGGGGATGGCTGGCTCCAGGCAGCTGCGTGGCAAGTTTGGATGGCTCAATTTTATAACATCCCTCTTCAACAGGGAAAATGGATTGTCTTCTTCTCCTTAGGACGAGGTGGATTGTAAGGTTTGAAGTAGTAGATCTCAGAGATCTGTACTTTCTGAAAGGATCAGCTGGACTCAGGTGAGGAATCACTGACCTCACAACTGACCACCAGCCTCAAAAACCTGTAAAATCCTGTGATTCCAATGAATCTGGTCCCAATGGAGACTTTCAGATGGTTATAGACCAACTGACAAGAAAGGGAAATTATGTTTTGCATTAAGTGTTTGCTGTGCCAGACTGTTATCACCAAGATTAGGTGTAAAACAGAGAACGGAGGTAGGGTCTTGGGAACAAACAGGCAGGAATGGACACATTTTCTGTTTAAAACAATACCCCTTGAAATGCACAGTCCTGTCTGCTTTCAGCCAGGACTACGTGACACACTCTTCTCTCCAGTCATCCCAGCTGATAAAGTCCCCATTTTCTTTTACTTCTTTAGTGGAGAATCAGCAGAAGGCTTACAGTCATGCATTGTAAATAAGGCATATTTACACTATACAGTGGGCTAAGAGAGAAAGGAGAAGAAAAGCCATCAGCTTTCTTGTGTATATCAAGTGTCTGAATTTTAGAATAACCAAAAGACGTGGCACTCTTGTCCTGTATTTTATTAGGAAATTAACAGGCTGATTGATAACCTGAAATTACATAGTGAATCTCATTTAAAAAATGTTCAAAATCATGAGAATAATTTTGATTTCTATGAAAACATAATGCCCTGATACAATTCTTCTTTATGCCTGCAGATTTCTACACCCTTAACATTTATCTACTGTACAACAGAGAGGTTGGATAACTGTAACAGAATCTGGAAAGTTAAATACGGGATATTTAATACAGGACTTTCTCTGCAGTCCAAGTGAAAGAGATGAAATATTGGAAAGAAAGCCCAGAATTTGAGAGTTCCCTATGAGAAGGTTCCCTGTGATCTCATTCATTATGCAACAGTATTCATTATTTTGGTCAAAAGACTAGTAATATTTATTAGCTGCTGTGCCAAGGTACGAGGCTTTAGGGCATCCCCCAGGAGAGAGGGAGACCACTGTGGGGACTGTGCAGTGAGGGGAACAGGGTGCACTGGATGTCTAGGGTGCTCAAAGTGCAAGAGCTGATAAATCTGTCTGCATATCTTGTTTCCCCAGCAGTTTGAGCTACCATTACCACCACGTTGGACTAAAAAGCTTTTCCTGAGGCTGTCAGCTCTAAGACTGATATGATTCAGGTGCTGAGTCTCTTCAAGGGCTTAATCATTTCAGCCTTAGTAATCAAAGCCCAACTCCTGCTCACGTTGTGTGTGTGAGAACCCACACTGAGCCAACACTCCTGGTTTCATTGCAGTCATCATGTGGGGCAGTGTGGTTCAGCCCCATGGGTTGCAGCTGAGGCCCTCAATTCTCTAAATAAAGAGCTGGCACTTGTCAATACCAACCGACTCTTGTAAGGAGTTGAGTTTCTCAAGAC
>WAAG01041441.1:0-11577 GCA_013390105.1 Tichodroma muraria
GAGCAGCACTCATTACACAGTGAAGTTCAAACCGTGCTTTGGATTTCTTTCTGGTTTAAAACATGAAATATCTTAATTTCAAACACAATTTTTCAAACCTTTTCAATGTGTAGTTCCTGCATGTCTGCTTATGCATGCAGCGAAATAGGAAAGGCTACTTAAGGCTCAAGCTTCGTTTTCTTGGTTATGTTTTGTGCCCCCTCACAGGTAATCTCAAATTTTGAGAGGCCTCTAGACCCCACAGTCAACACCTGAAGTCTTAGAGAAGAGAGCTAGACAGCAATTTTAATACAGCTTCAATACTGAAAACAAAACAGGCAAATCTAAAGAACCTGTGCTCTAAAGCCTCATTTATAGCAGCTGCATTGTTGCCATTTCTTGTGTAGGGAAGTTCCTCACTTCTGAAATTCTCATTATCAATGCATAACAAACTCCGTAAAAATGGGGTAGCATCGTTACTGCTGCACTAATGTAATAACAAACCAAAACACATTTATTACATATATTTATTTATGGCATTCACCCATACTGAGAATACAATTACAAATTATGCAGGTAATACATACTGAAAGACAACATCATTAATCTAGATGCATGGTATTACTAACAGAAATGTACTTATTTAGACAAGTAAATGTAATTTAGGTATATGATGAGTTTATATTTATCTGTTCGTGAACAATGGTACCATAAGTGAAATACTCAGGAGAGGAATATGTTCTCAGTTTTTGTTTTTTAAGATGTTTTCTTTTCTGCAGCATTGTGCTGCTAAAAAAGTATTGTGTCATTAAAGTCTAAGAATTGAGATCAAGATTTATTCAGATGCAATTTAGAATGGGGCCCAGCTCCAGCAAAACCCATACCACACATCAAAACAAAGATGACACCCCCTTCATTCAAACCAATGAAACAAGAACCACTGGAATGGTTCATTGAAATGGAACATGAACCATTCAAACAAGAAAGAAAAATATACATGGCACCAGAACAGAACCATGTAGGTTACATTTAAATGTACAATAAATGTTTTATGTTATTTAGCAACAACTGAGGAGCGGCTCATTAAAAAAATAAAAATTGATACCTTAGGCTTACAGAATTCATTTGTCTGTGATTTTCAAGGCAATGACAAAAGAGAATTAGATGTCTAATCAGTATGGGGAGAGAGAATCCACTTTCTTTGAAAACCTCCAACTTACTATACAGTACCTTTCTAGCCTTCATAAAGAAATAGCTAATGGATTCGTATCCCTAGGTTATTTACAACAAAGGGTTTCACATAGCAAAGTACAGAATGGGTCAAGATTTAACTTAATACAATAATCCTAAATATTAGTATTTTAAATACCTTTATTCCACATATTCAGAAAATAATTTGTAAGCCTGTATGTTCTGTCTGAAAGCAAGTGAAATGGAAAAAAAATTCTAGAAAGGAATTCTATTCAATCAAGTTCTCTCCACAAACATGAAAACACAATTACATGGTTCAGTCTGATCCTTATGGGAGAAAGAAAAAGTTATCCTTCATGATATATTTCACAATGACCTTACAGAATTATTATATACATGGCAGAACACCTAAATCACTTTTTAATTACCCTTACAAAGAAAGGTTTGCTTAGCAACATTTCAACAAAAATGCAAAATTTTCAGCACAAGGCTTCTTCCAAAGCACAACAAACAGTTTTATTATAAAAAATTTACTTCAGGCAGGTATTAACAACATTAAATTCATCTGGGGAAGACACACTACATTAACCTAATAAATAAAGGAGTGATCTATACATCAGAGACATAGTAAAATTTGAACTACTTCTCATTCTTTTTATAAACTAGCAGATAGGAAACTATGGAGAGGCATTACAATAACTATGGAGTTGCAGCTTATCACCATCTATATATCAGAATGTGTTATTACATTATTGAGATTTTTTGAGGAGGACTTTTAAGAGTATTTTTCTTTCAACTGAAGCACTTACAAAAAAATCCAACAATAGATTTACCTCTCTTCATAGGAAAAATAAACCAAATTTGGTTCTGTACTAGGTTCATATGCAGGAATTTATTACTCATAATGAAGGGCCTTTTCTAATCACAATATTTTCTCAGAGAGGACTATCTTCACATCTTGTTTGCAAATCAAGGCAAGTCAGAGGTAGCTTAGGAATGCTTTAGAATTTAGTGTTTTACTTGAAATTAATTAATCCCTCTTTCAAAGGGGTTAATAGTAAGTACAAAAGGCAAACAGTATATACAGCTGCCACTGTCTGCACCAAAAGGATAACTCCAAGCTCAATATAAGATTAGATTAGAACAGGAAAAAGGACACCGTACTTCTTTGCATTTGCTTCAGTGCACCAGTTCAGGCTGGTTTTCTACGAAAGGAAGCACCCCACTAACATAATATGCAATTCCAAGGGACAGAAGAGCGATGACAATGATGAGCAGCAGCACCCTCCAGAAGCCCAGGTCTTCCACAAACTCCTGCCATGTTGTGCGGAAACTGGAAAGAACTCCTTCACCTTGCTGTAGGTTTGGATTAAGAAGGGAATGGCTTTCCATTGCACTACAAAGGATTAAAGTTAAAAATACATCAGAGCAAAAGAATACACCTGTAAGTATGACAATAATCCTACTAAGGGCATCTGAAACATTCTAGCTTAAAAATTAAACTCCACCTACTGATTTACACCATTGCTTCTGCTAAATCAAGACAAATAGGATCAGGAAAACACTCCTAATTATAAACTTATTTTAGCTGAAAGGACATTTTATTAACCTGTGCAAAGAGAATGATATATGTATAACTGCACTGAATTTTCAGGCCTGCTACCCAGAAACTGTCAAAGGTCAGTCCCCATAATTCCTACTAAATATGGCTTAGTAAATTATAATGAAGCATAAATTAAGACCTCAAGGGACATTATTTGTTAATAAAACAAATCATGACTAAAAATAAACTCTGATTAATAAAATGGAAACTTTAACCAATATTAATTGAGAGGCTGAATTCTGCAGTGACCTTTACTACTCTCCTGGACGTCTTTGTTACGTGTCTCTTCTCTAGCATAAAAAAAAATCACAGAAAAACAATAACTTTGGATAACAAGAAGTTCAGAAATTTTCTGAACAAGTTGGCGTTGCTGTGTTTTCTGCCTGTCTTAGGCTTCAGTGCAAGATGTAACCAGCAGTATGTATTCTATCAGCATCTGTTGAAAACGGAGATGGGGGGTGGGGGTGGGGTAATCCTCTGTCAATGGGCCAGTTGTTAAACAGGTGGGGCAGTTTTCTTTATCTCTTCCACAACCCATCCTGTCCAGACATCTATCTTCTCTGCTAATGGGCCACTGAGTCTCACTGCATGACTGATAAAACTACATCATCCCATTGGGAGATGCTCCATCCAGGGGGAGGAGCCAAGCATTTCCTACCTGGATAAAAAATCTGACATTTGGAACACCAAGCAGCCTTTTCTCCACTGAATTCCCAGAGGAAGACCAGGCCCATCTACACCACCACTGGATCTTCAGAGAAAACTACACCCTTTCCACAGGATCACTGCNCCATATGGTGTTCAGTGACTGCTTTGATGTTTTAGCATTCCACCACCAATCCATCAGGTCCCCTTAAATTGTCAGACTATAAATTAGGGAGTGGAATTCTTACTTTTAATGAAAAACAAATATAAAATCTGAGAGAGGCAGTCTTCTCGACAATTGATCACCTTTAGAAAAGATGTAAGTCGCCTCAAAATCCTTCATGCCTTCTTGTGTAATTCTCCCAATTTTGTTGGTTTCACAACTGTAACAGGAAATTATCTGTTGCTTATGAAAAACCTAATGAAGAACAGGAAGGCTTTTGCATAGCTTGACTTCACTTAAAACTTTGGCCATCTGCACAGTCTTACTATTTCTCACTTGAGTGAAATGATATACATGGGTGTTTACAGGATCAGGCCCTGACAAACACAGAAAGGAAATGGTGGAATCAATCACATACTCAATGATGTCAATAGCAGAATGTAAGCAAAAAAAAAAAAAAAAATTAAAAAAATCTTCTCCTCCTCCCTTTTAACTGCTTTCCGTTACCATATTCCTAGATATTTCTTACAGAACTAATAATAAAAATGAAAAAAAAAAACCTCAAGGAGAAGCAATTTCCAAGTCAAAACTTATTGTAAAAATGCTGTTGTTCTTCATGACAGAAATAAATTGAAAAATGATGGTTATCAGAAAAAAATCTCATTCACGAAGCTCTCTTCTAAGATTACACCATGGGAAAACTTCACACTATTCATACGGTATTTCTTCTCAGGAAGTACAACCACTGAAGAACAATTAGCCTAAACTCCCACAGCTTGCTCAAGTATTGCAGCATCATGTGCACAAGATTCCAGGGGTTGCCTATTAAACAGCCTGTATTTTTGTTTTTTAAATATTTACCATGCTGTAAAGCTATTTTAGCTTACCCATAGCTGCAGGATTTAGTCATCTTCCTCGCTTATTATGATTTACCAAGCAAAACAAAGGGTTTAATAAAAGACAGCCCTTTGTGCAGAACAGAACTTCTTACTCAGTAAGTACTAACTAGTTAATACATAACTACAGAGAGGTTAAATAAAGGTGCAATTCAATTTAAGTGGAAAGGTCACATGCTTGCTCATTAAGAAAGGTACACAGAAAACATTTTTACTACTTTATATTATGACCCAATTAAAATCAGTGTTATTCAAGATACTTTTTCTTATTATGAATTACAGCTGCATAAAAACTGGTAATGCAGCAACACGTCCTCAGAAGAGTTTGTGCCACGCAGCCCAGACAGACGTTCTGTGTCCAACAGCAGGTGGGAGTTCACATGCCTGTGGCACAGCCACAGGTCCTGCTGGGCTGTGCAGAAGGACAGATGCCTGTGTGAGAGAGGGGCAGAGGGAGCTCTGCCTCCTGGCAGCAGGGCCGCTCCTCACCCGCAGGAGGGCAAAGCAAGCAAACCGAACTTGACTTGGGAACAGAGCTCTGGCCTGTGCTTCCCGAGCAGCAGCAACTGCGTGCAACAAGGAGCAGAAAAATGAAGTCAGAGACTGTTTTTAGAAAGTGTTATTTCTCCATAGTTCATATGTAATGTAAGGTTTCAGAGGGCAGATGACATTAATCTAAGTGTCTCTAAAGTGTGAAAATAATACAGAGAGGGAGAAGTGAAACTGTGGAGGTCTGAAAAGCCAACTAGTGAAAAGATATTATTTATTTACAAAGCAAACAGCACACAAGTTCATGTGCTCTGGCTCCTGTAGGCATCTGCTATTTGTTACCTTAAAAATAATATATTTCAGACATTTTAAACACATTTCCAACCAAGCTGGGTAGTGCACTGTTTATGTCTCTGTGCCTGTCCCCAAGGAGAGCTGCTGGCTTCCTGGCCAAAGCAAACAATATAACATTTATGAAGGTCAAATAACAGAAAGGAAGCTATGTTTGTTAAAGGGACCATCAAATCAAAAATCAAAATTTAAATGGGGCTGAGCTGTTCATCCATATGTTTAAACAAAATCAGCCTAAGTGCATTTGTGTATGTCAAGAAACTTTCAGTAAAAGTTAATGAAGTCAGAAAGGTTATATGCACTAATTCTTACAATGTATAACCACATAATTCTGAAAATAAAAGTAATTTTCTGTTTCAGGGCTTAAAACAGTCTCTCTGACAGGGGAGGTCACCTGATGTATAAGAAAGAACTTCATGTCTGCTCACTGGGAGTATTGAGTTTTATTTCTGCAGTTTTGTTGGTTTCACCTTTTCTGTTTACTCAACTTAGATCTAACTCGATCTATAGAGCTTCTTTTCTGTTCACAGCACAGCCTGTCTACATTTTCATATAAGCCAAGCAACAGTTATATGACAAAACTCCTTGTCTTTTGTGATGTAATGTTACCGTAGCCATAGTTCATGGTCATCATTAGACAATATAAAAAAAGCCACAATTTTTTTGCAATGGGGGTAAACAGCATAATAAGATATACTAGAGAGCAGAAGTCACCATTGCTTCACACAAGAGGACTGACAGTTTTCTTTACGTAGGGGAAATATCTTGTTTCATGCTTTGTAGGACTTCGCTGCATTTTTCAGGACAGCATTAACTCCTGGAACTGACTAATGCAGCAAGCCTGTTCTCCTTCTGTGTTTGTTTCCCACTGAGAAACTTTTATTTTATGGCATACAGCTTTCAGTCATTACAGTTGCATTTTGTGCTGCAGAATCACAATTTATTACTACTGATTTTCTCTCCCTTGTAACCCCAGGTTTTTGTCTATGTCATCCCAATTTTCCTCAAGATCGCCTGTATCTCGCTTCTTGGTATCACTAACATGCTTCTACTTATGCTTTTGCTTCTTTATTTAAGAAAATTCTAAGTAAGCACAGTCCCAGAACCAGACTTTTAGGAATTCATTGGTAACTTCCCTCTAATCCAACACTTCCCCTGAAATTGCCGGCAATTTTCTCAACATCTTCAGTTCTGCATCAACTATCTCTTTAGCCATCATAAAATTCTTATTCTCCATCTTTTCCAGGACTATTAACAATAGAAATTTTAGATATGACACCATATAAAATCCTTTACTCAAGTTCAGATGGATGAAAAGTCTGCTACCCTTTTTTTTGCATAGAAAATCATCACAAGGATGTCAGGTTAGCCTGTGATACCGGCATTTTGCATTTCACACTATTTCCCGCTTGGCTTTGTGGTAGGCGGTAGAATATTTATGTTTAGGACTCTGTAATGGAAGATTAGTAATTATTTTTTAAAATTTCTACCATATAATTAAAATCTCGATAGAAGTTCTTTTTTTTTCTTATATTGGATCTATTTAAATCAAAATTTAACTCTCAATTTTGATTTTGTCTGATAATGTCAGGCCAAATTCGATATTATCTGTTTTGAGGAATAAACAATCAAGTCAATACCAAAAATCTAAAAGCCATAAACATTATTTCTCCTGGTAATTATTTTTGTTTGGTAAATACCTTTCACTTTCAGCCGTTTGCATTGTCTCCAGCTTTGAGTGAGCTCCTCTGTTAAATCCTTTCACCTCTTGTTCCTCTAAAGATTCCAGCAGTCTAATCACATCTTTATTTACACCTCTTCGTTTGGCAAGAACAAGTGGTGTTGCACCTTGGTGGTTGCTAAAACAAGCCATAAAAAGACATAAGAAAATTTTAACATATAAATTTTGTAACAAGTCAACTCAGCATAACATATTACAATTTAGTAAGTCCTCAGAACTACTTTTTGTTTTATCAGACAGTAATAAATTCCAATCTATCCAAGTTACAGCACAATTGGCTATAGAAGAAAATCATTGTATTTAGGTTTGAAATTGCACAACTCTCTTCCCCCTCTAATAAAATCAAAATTCCTAGGACTCTAATCTAATTGGAATCTCTGGGTGTTACAGCAAAAAAAACCCTAACAAACCAGCAGTAGATTTATGGCAATGTTCAAGTTTAAGCTTAATTTCAAGAAAGAATTGTGCAATCTGGCTCCTAATAGTTCCTTTTCCATGAGGGTATTAGGACATGAGGCAGAAATGAAATAAAATACAGATGGTCCCTCTGCTGCTATTAAAATAATAGTGAATAGGTCCAGAGCTGCCTTGAGACCAGGAATTTCCACCAGAGCTGTCTGAAATGAGGGGAAAAAATCCCAACCCACAACCCATAAATAATCTGGTCTACCAATAAGTAGTTTTGCTGAGTTGAAAACATTAATGAGGGACAGGTGAAAAAGGGACAGATTTAAAAACTCAAAGGTTTTGACGTTACTCCTGATTTCTGCACACGTTGTGAATATGCAGAAAGTTCCACAAACAAAGTAATTCAGCACAGGAATGAAACAGCTAGTTATTTTGCAGCTTGAGAGCTTCCATCTGAGCACTGGCATCTGACAGCTGTTGGAAGCCAGAAGGAAAGAATATACAATATTCTGAGTCACAGACTTTGAGGGAGGGCAAAAACACTGAAAGGAAGCATTGTTACCAGAGGAGTATGGGAATGAACTGACACACACATATACTGTATTTTCTTTGTTTTATATAGTACAACAATAGAAAATAGGGTGGTGAAATTCTTTTAAAGTAGTCAATGTGATTTTTTCTTCGGTGCCAACCACCCACACCAGGTTGTCTGGCCAAACCAAGGCAGCAATGTCATCAATGAGGCAGAATTAGATACAGCAACTCACACCAGCGGCACCTATTTTCATTTGCTTTGCTTGTTGCACAGACAAGCAGAACAGGCCTCAGTAAACTGCTCTCCCGCCTTTTTTATTTTGTTTTTTACTTTGTAAAGTAGAATTGCACCAAATACAGCATTTCAGCAACAGCAGATTTATATGCAAGGCTCTGGTGACAGAAGACTAATGTTTATAAAATATGTACTGTAAAAAGTGACTTACCAAATATCAATTTTAAGTCCATTAGAAACTAGGAACTGGATGGTATCGACATGCCCACACAGGTGAAGGGCTGTGTTACCCTGGTAATCAGTGGCTAGTAGGTCAGCACCAAACTTATGCAGGAGTTGACAGATGTCCACATTTCCTCTGGCTGCAGCCAGGTGAAGGCCAGTTCGGCCTCGGCTGTCACGAATATTTGGGTCGAAACCACTCTCTAAGAGTCGTTTGGAATAATTAAAATCTCCATCAATACAAGCCTGCAGCAGCGGCACATTTGTCTGGGAGGAGTCGTTCACAAAAACGTAGGACATTGCTCTGATTCTCTCAGGAGGAGGTGACCAACCTGCAAGTAAAAGGGTGAAGAAATGATGGTGAAACCAGGCAAACAAACACAATGCTAACATTCACTAGACTGCTCAGGTTCCCAAACAAGGATGCAAACTACCTTATAGGTCACCTCTGAAATCTTCCTGTCATACACATTAACTTTGTGTGCGGCATTCCCTTCTGGTAAAAAGGAAAGAGCTCACACCTCTGGAAAGAGCAGCAAAGCTCTGTCATGAGAGAAAACTGGTAAGATTTCTGCCACAGATGCCAGACGGGTGATTAGTTTTCAACCTGGTAAGGAATCACATGTAGTAGCATTGATATTAAAGGGCAAAACACCACAGATTGGGACAGAAAGGAAAAACCTGTCATAAATGGGGAAACTAAACAATTCAGTCCACTGGTATAACCACACTAACTGCAATTTTTATTATAAGCAAAGCTGCTCCAATGTATTTTCACCCTCTCAATTTGAACTTCAATGCACAAACTACAGTACAGCTAAAAGTGCTTGATTAATGAAAGTACTAATTTCTTCATTTTGCAAGAAATGTATTTTTCAATAGTCTTTGCAGAACATTATTTTTACAGTGCCAGAGATACCCAAACTACTGAACAAACAAGAACAGCAATACAGAACACAGAAAACTGAACGCATTAGGTGAAATTGCACACGGAAAACTGGAAGTGGGTGCAAGGAAGATAGTGGTAAAATCAAGCACAGAGCTACTGTGGGTTTGACTAGAACTTCAACACGGAGAAACACAAATGTAGTTTCTCTGGCTTAATTTTAAATAAAGGATTAAGTCCTTTTCTGTATCAGGACATAAAAGAGGAAGAGAAATGTTTCACCATGGATTACTTGGTATAGAATATTTGATGAACTATGATTTCAATTTTGCAGAATAATATTTTAAGGGTGAGTCAAATCATGAGGGTATGAGAACACTGTGCTTATGGAACACAGGAAAGATTACTTGAAAATAAGGAAAAAGAGAATGATTTAGCAAGAGAGTGGTAGAATGTTCATGAGGCAATTTTAAGAAGCAATTAAAACATCTAGAAGCCTAGACAACAGTCCTCTTTTTGTACTGCCTCAGAGAGGAGGTAAAAAATAAAAAAAAATCATACAAACAAGTAAAATTACTCTAGAAAAAATCTCAAAAGAGACATGACAAAGTTCAAGTGAAAGGAGGGAAAAGTGATTTTACTAGATAAGCTTTGAATAGAAAGTGAATTGAAATGTCACTTGAAACAGAGTTTTTCACTTGCCCAGGGTTTCTATTCTGGGCTCATGGTGTAGTAGTGTTCTGATTAACTATCTGAACCTCTTATTAAAACTGCTATACACAGATGTAAATTTTCTCATCTATATAAGGTATCCTTCCACACCAGTGCACTCATTCAGACAGGAGAATGGAAACATGGCCAGTAGCCAAAGAATTCAATTTAAAACCTCTCCTTTTTTGAGAGTTCATAATGTCTATATTTTATAGCTCTTCCCCTGTGTTTTAGATCAAATTCAAGATCAAAGTACCTACAGAAGTAATTTCAAAATGCTTACACACTGGTCTGAATAATAGCTCTAGCACTGGGGGACTGTTGAGATTAATAAATCAAATTTAAACTTCACTAGGCTATGTTTCCTATCTGGACAAATTCTGTTACATGTATCAACACTGTCCAGTTTTCCAGTGCAGGAATGCACAACGGTTTTTTCTTCATTGCATGCTCAAGAGAAAGAGATAGAAATAAATTCTACGTTTTGGTATCTGTATAAGGAATGACTTTAGGCAGACTACATTCCTCTAGGCTGCAAGTATGCTCCTAAGCACGTGATAGTACACCACTGGCTCGAGAACTCTCTTCCACAACCATCTGCAACAGCAAATGGCCAGTTCACTGAAACACTGTAAAACTTAGTGCAAGACTGGGGCCATGTAGGGCACTGACACCTTCCTTATAACCCTATACAAAAATAAAGGAAAATGTAATTACTCCAATTTTCGATGAATATGTTAAAAACCCCTGGATGCTACAAAGCTATGATTCCCAGCTGACAGCAACTTCAATTTTCTTGCCCATTTTCCACCCAAATCATGAATGATATGAGAATTCTTCTTCCACTCTGCTTGTCCAGTCTTCACTGAGAAAAATAATGGGCCCAGTTTCTCTGTGATGTGATTGTGACCTCTATATTCTGCACTAAATCTCCCCCAAAGCAAGATCATAAATCATTTTAAAACCTCCAATTTTCAGCCATAGTAGCACCATATCAATACCACAAACCCCTACCTGCACTTGAAAAAAAGACTGTGGTTTGCTTGTAAAATAATGCTTCAGCGTTTAAACCTGCTTAATAAAACAAGGCCTAACATAAATCAACATGAGAATATTACACTGGAAGAAACTTAGGCTATTTGAGAAACAGCATGGCATGCTCTGTTAAATGTAAGCTAATGTCTGTATTTTCATACCAGACGTGTATGTCTGGTAAAGCCTCACAGAATTCCCCAGCTGTGATGACACATTAGCTAATAATACCAAGAAAAAAAAAAAGTCACCTCCTTATCTTCTCAGAAAAGGAAGCACAAAGACTATCAGTTAACAGAAAGTGTAACTGAAGTCATTCTGATTCAGAATTTATTATCACTAGAATCTTCTAGAACTGATCACTGATGTGTAGAAGACTAAAGTAAAACCTTAATATTTCACAGTAAGAAAGACAAAGATGAAGCAAATCCTTCTTCTCACCACTTGAAGATTGTGGACTAAGCAAATGCATTTGCAAAAAAAAAAAAAAA
>WAAG01041441.1:11627-33095 GCA_013390105.1 Tichodroma muraria
AAAAATCTGGACCATCTGGTTTGATTTATCTTTGTGATTTAAAAGATTTTTTTCTACTAACACAATTCTATTTCACATATGGCTAGCTAACCTATGCCAAATACAAGCTGCATACAAAGCCGAACTGTGCACCATCTCTAAAATGTCAGCCCCCAAATGACATGTTCTTGCCTCAAAATTAACCCAACCTAGCAAAATTTTCCTGTGCTCTTCCTCTTCATTACTTATGTGAATGAAAAACATTCCAGTACTTTGCTTAAAATGCTAAGGGAGAAATTTGTTGCTAAGTTTTCATGCATACATGTATTTATGTGTAAGTTACTGAGAAATCATTTAAATGAATAAATATTATATTTAGTAAAAAATTATGTGATCAACTCATTTCCATTTACGAAAGAACCCCAGTATGTACATCACATAAAATACACTTAAGTTCAGTATTTTCTATTAGAAACCTTTATCTTTTCAGTACAACTGGAACAATTTTATGGCCCACTAATATGGAACTGCTGCTAAAAACAGCACCTCAGATTAAGTACAGCATGATGCCTATTTTACACACCACTATATTTTGCAGATTTTCCCTTTCTAACTTCAGCTATTTTTTCAACAGATCCTGGATTTGAGGTATCACAGCAGGTTCATAACACCTACATCCCCTCTCCTGTCCCTAGTCAGCCACATGGGCAGGTGCTAAGAGAATAATGTTATTTATGCCATTTGTTTCCAATCATTCCCATTCCCTTATGCAGACATGAGACGTACAGGTAATGATCTCTTGATGTCAGGACCATCCTGTAAGTAGAAACTCCGGTGCACTATATATACAAAGGGCTTTACAAGTAAAGGCTACAAAGTGCTTTATGGAAAAGTTTTAACTATTGCTGCTCTTATGGATCAGCAGATGATGGCACTGGGAAACAGGGGGCTTTGCTCATTATTGCCCAGTATGTCAACATTACAAGATAAAAAGTACACAAGATCTCAAATGCCAATCCAGGGATGCAGAATGCTTCCCCCAGATAAAATAGTACAAGCTTTGTGTACTTTGGTAACAAAACAAGGGAAAAATAAGAAAGAGATCACTCTTTTAAAATGCCCTTATCAACAAGCAGATTCACAAACACTTTATCCTTGCTAAACTTAAGTGGTAATTCAGTTGCATTACATGTTTGAGCACGTTTAACTTCTATCAAATATACAGCTAAGTATTTCTGAACATTGCTCATCCTGTATCTTTTGCATAAGAACTATTTAGGAAAAAAATTTAGAATTTACAGATTTCTTAAATAATCTGCAACTTTAATTCCAGACAATTGGCTCAATTAAACCAGTATATAGCTGCAGTACTTCTCCGATCATTGTGGGAGTTTGAATACATCTGTTTTTATAAATAGTTATTGAATTGTATCGGTCGTACTTATCAACCTCTTCACAAAGCTTTACCCAAATTCCTTTTTTGTTTCTGCTGGGAATATGTAGGGTGTGTGCTGGTCAAGAAAATATTAAAGGTTACTACATACTGTTTTGCTGTTGGTTTAATTGTCTGGTTGTTAAGAGAGTAGAGAGAGTTTGTCCCACTCTTAATTAAGTGTTTGTGTTTAAATTTGCTGCAGACTCGGAGCAGTCTTCTGGAAAAGCCATTGACAAAGGAACAAGGGATCTCTCCAGCTGGCCGCAGGCTGCCGAGGCAGAACAGCGCTGGAGTCTGGATGGACACTGCCACCACGTGGACTGATGAATTCCTGTCCGACTGGAGGGACGCACAGTCAGAGAATGGTTAGACGTGGGAGAGACCTTAAAAGGTTATCTGGTCCAACCCCCCTGCCATGGACAGGGACTCCTCGGACACCACTAGACCAGGCTGCTCAAAGCCCCATCCAGCTTGGCCTTGAACACTTCAGGGATGGGGCATCCACAGTTTCTCTGGGCAGCTTGTTCCAGTTTTTCTTCACCCTCACAGGAAAGAATTTCATCCTTATATCCAATCTAAACCTTCCCTCTGTCAGTTTAAAGCCATTCCCATTTAGGTCCTATCATTTCATGTCCTTGTAGAAAGCCCCACTCCAGCTTTCTTGTAGGTTCCCTTTAGGGACTGGGGTGGTATGTAAGCCTGGACTCACACAGACCACTTTTTCCTACATTTGTGGTGTTTGCTATTTTCCTGGGAAGGAAATTATGAAAGGCCTGAAAATAAGATTTTATAAAATTTTATTAAAAGGATTCTGAAATCCAAACTGCTACTTCTTTGCAGTATAAACAGCATTCTCATTTAAGCTTTGATCCTCTATTAGTGAAACAAGGACTTAGGTATGTCGTTAGAATTCTGAAACCAAAGGTATTTAATTTTAAAAATTATGTATTTATGCCTGCTTCTTAAAAAACACCCAAAACTAAATCCAAAACACCCTCCACACCCCCACACAAAAAGCCCAGTCCTTACCTAGACAAACAGTAATGACACATTTACTAAAATGGGGGAAAACTTTGTGTCCAGCAGGAATCATCAGAAACCAGAATTTAATAAAAGCAATAAAGCAAACTAAGAACCTGTCACCAATGACTTCCTATATAATCCATATTTTCCTACTTTTCTTTCCTTAGAGTATATATAATAGCTTATACATCCTTAGTCATACATAGCCTTGATGCCATGGGCCTTAGCGTGCAACATCAAATCTGGTTTAGTGGCCAGTGAACAGAAGCAAGCCACTTTTGTCACAAATTAAGGAGACGTCTAAAAGGAGATGTCTCCTAAATTTGTGAGTCATTTATATATAACTGTATGCTTGACTTTACCTTTGAAAAAATATCTTGCTCTGCTTGTTCATTGAAGTTCATAATTTTATACAAATGACGTATTTATATCAATATACCGATGATAAGACAACACTGTCAAACACGCAACTCTTACTACAATTGCTGGATACACGTATTTCTGCTCAGAATTTTCATGTTCACGCAGTAAATCATTAAACCAGTTTATCAAAGACAAATAGTAAATTGATATATTTACTCTTTCAAATATTGTAAGTATCTATCAACACAGCGTGACTTGAAGAACTTAACTGTATCATGGTGGATCATGTTATGTGGCACAGTAAGATGAAATGGTAAGGCTATTAAGGTTGTATGTCTAACTAGTGTATACACTGTGATACTCCTTTTGCATAAATATTGCTTCACCATGCTTAGGTTCAAAAAATTTCTCCACGTAGGCAAATGTAGTATTAGTGACTGCCCAACATCGGTCTTAAGGGACTGAAGGGAGTAAACCAGCAGCCTAAGCATTCCCAGGACAACAGGCAAGTCTGAGGAGAATCAGGGAGGCCAACCTCAAGCTCCTGATCTGCAAAGGGGCTGGAATTGACCAAAAATGCAATGAAAGATGATTGTAAAGAACCTGAGAGTGAAGTAGCTCAATTGATGTTTACCAATTGCATCAATTTATCCTGCTGAGCCTGAAAATAAATGACATCACAAATACAGGGGAAACTTCTGCCTTTAGGTAACTTAGCAAATACCAGTAACTCATCTGTAAAAGACTCAATATTCAGCATGAAACCCAGTGTCTAGTCAATGAACAGCAATACCCATGTTTCTTTAAAGAGGTTTGACAAGTCCTACTTGAGAAAGGATGAAGAGGATGTGTGAAAAAAAGTCCATGTCAAATGTCATTTTTTTGAATAAAAAGCCAACATAAAAGTAGCCACAGTAGATCACAACCTAGGTCCATTTAGGCCTAGTATAATTTTTAAAATGGTTGCAAAAAAGCAAAGGCCAGAACGAACATAGAACAGGGCAAGGATATATAATATTGCATTTTTTATTCAAAATGGATGGGGTTTCTATGTATTTGGCTCCGCCTCCACCTCTGAATCTGCTTTCTCATCTTCAACACAAATACATCTAATACCCACAGCATACCCTGGTAAGTTCCCCAACTCAGTTACCTATGAAAAACAACATCTTTTGATCTTGCTGAATAAGGGGCTTGGTAGCTTCGACTGGTAGTCCCTGTGGACCCCCAGCTCTCCTGTGGGAAAAACAAGACTCTGCACCTCTGCCTGTTCTTTTCATGCCACTCATGATTGTACAGGCCTTCATCATAGCCTCCTTAGATATCCCTTTCCAGGATGAATTTTGAAGCCCAGCTTTCTTGGTCATTCCTCATTTAGAAGGGGCTCTGTGTCTATGACTATTCTTGTTTTGCTTCTCTGAATCTCACTCATTTTTACGCTGTTTTGTGAGCTGGGAGACAGAGCAGGGGTGATTAAATTAGGATATTTGGGGTGAACCATGGATTAACAAGTGTCATGACAAAATTCTTTGCTTTGTTCTTTACTTGTTTCTCAGTAATATTCACTGTTTATTTTACCTTTTTTACTGCTGCTTAACACTTCGTTACATTTTCAGGAAACCATTCATCAAAGCTACCAGACACTGCTCATTAATGAGAGCCCAGTATTTCATAAGGGAAGTTAAGATTCTCTTTATGCTATCTGAATACCTCTACCTACACTGAACTCACATAGCAGAGCGTTGCATTATCCAGTTACTCAGTTTTACAGGGCTCTTCTGCAGCTTTTCATAGCTGACTCTATCTTTACAACCTATGCCCTGGCAAACATTATCACCTTATTGCTCACTGCCTTTTCTAGGCTGCACATGCAAATCCTAACAGTTCAGAAGCCAGAACTGAACCATGCAGAACTAACATTATTCCAGTCTTACTGATCGTAAGTTAACTAAAACTGGTGTCCTACATCAGACTGATTGGCTCACCCAGAGTCATGCCAGAGAGCACATGAGCCTGCCTGCTTCCTGCAGTGCATTCTCCACACACACCCAGCAGCCACTACAGTACTTTGTGGACCTCCCTGAGCAGCTCTTTTAGCAGCCTCTCAACAGACTTTCTGTCCACTTTCTAACCCCTTCCTGAACCTGCTCACACTGCCACCACCTTGCCCCTGTCATCCTTCCCTGTATCCATCTGAAACCACCGCCCAATAGCCCCAGCATGCAACTCCCATTTCAGTGCCTCAGCATTGGATGAATAACTCTCACTTTATTCACTGCCTTCATTGCATAAGTTTTGGTCATGCCCCAGCAACATCATCTGTGAACAATCCTGACTTTTCAGACTTTCCTCTTAAGGAAGCTGATCCCCTTGTCCCTTTTGGTTGCCCTTCCCTATCCCACTGTATCCTTCTTCCAGTGCAGAGACTGGAACCACACACACCACCCCCCAGATGTGGGTGCACCAGCTGCAGCAGCAAAATGGTGCCCTATCTTCTTCTCACTGCCTCTCTGAGGACAGTTGCCATTTTCCTGGCTCTCTGGCTGCCACAGCACACTGAGCTTAGGCTTCCAGGGAACGTTCAATGGTAGCTCCAAGCACTTTCTCTTGATCGGTGTCTGCCAGTTGTGAGTCCACCATCATGTGAGCATGGCTTAGATTATTCTACCCAAGACATCATCTTACTTTGTCTACACTGAAGCTCATGAGCCACCTTTCTGCCTTCTTCCTTTTTTTGGCAATTTCTTTTTGGCTTCTTTATAATTTTCAACCCAACCACTTTGCATGTAAGAAAAGTCTTTGATGCATCCATTTGCACCCATTCTACTCGAAAGCCTCTGGTACAGTACTTTTGTTTTAATGCTTCCTGAAGATCCACATCACCTGTATCTACAACCCTACTCAGTAACCCTGAGTAAAAGCTGATGAGACTTGCATATAGCAAAACTCTGAAGATGCACGCAATCTCAGAGAGAACCAGCCCCTAAGGTACTAACATGTAACATGGACAGGCATATTCTACTGTGGATAAAAAGCTCTGAGGTGAAGAAGACAGAGAAGCATTTTACACCATCCATGGAAAGCCCATACACTCCAGACCCCAAGGTCTTGAGCATGCTGCAGAGTACCATCAAAGAGCACTATAGGATTTACGTCTATGAGTTTATATAATAAAATTCAGAGGATGTAGCTGCATTACTTGGATGTCAGGAATTTTCTGACTGACAAAACTGGTGTTTAAGCAGCTCTGTTCCACTCAGCTAATTGAAATTTTATTGATAAAGTAAAAGAAAAAATGCCACTTGGAAAAGTGGTGTTGATACATGAATGAAAGCCAGAATCTAAGCCCTGTAAGTACAGACAAGGCTGTGTTGGGGAACTGCACACGATAAAACCTTTTTTCCCACATATCTATTAAGTATCATCTTTAAATAGCAAAGCAAACCACAATAAAACTGACTGTTTCAGTATCTGTGCTCTTGACTTACAAACACAATAAACATTCACAACGGAAATTTGGTGGAACAAGCCCACGCACCCAAGACAGGCCTGTTGCCTACTCTAACAGCATTCTGTGGATGGTCTCTCCAGAAAGCTCAATGCTTCAGGGATCATGTATTTCACATAACATGTATAAACCAATGCCTTCTAAAATATCTTATGCGCTTATTAACTGGTCTATCTGGAACACCCACAACTTGAGATCATGTGGGGAGATATTAACTGACAGACTGACCAAAAGAAAAGAGTGGCAGCCCTCAAAATTCCAGCACACCCAAATCCCTACAAGAGCCTCTAGTACTAGTTCACTCATTGAACAACCAAGTATCTTAGGTCCTGAGCTGCAAATGAGGACTTCAAGGCCACATGTGCTCAATGTTAAGTTCAAAAGAATGTAAGGTGAGACAAAACAACTTAAAGCACTGCTTCAAATCCTTCACTCTTGCTGATGAAACAACTTTAACTACAGGACACCAAACCCTGCAGAGAGGAAACGTGTCACTGATTACAGATCAAAACTGGTTTTAGAGTCCCCTCTTGCAGAGGCAAACTCACACTGCTCTGGTAAGAAGACAGAATATGCACATACTACAACCTTCAATTCATCTTAGCTTACCTGTCACACCTTTTCTTCAACACAAAAAAGAAAGCAATTAGCCATTGTCATTCCTGATTGTCACCAACTCTACTATTCAGACTGCAAACATTACTATAAATATTTTTCTTCTAAAAAACAATTTAACAAGTTCTTGCTAATAACCTATTTAACAAACAAACAAAACAGAAAAACTGATCTATAGTCTACAGAGAGGTTAGGCCTCTGCTGTAGCAAACAAAAATATTATTTTTACAAACCAGTTCAGTTTTTGCTCTTCCTTGACCTTTTGGAAGGTTGGTCCTGAATATATATCAGTGCTCTCTGATGGTTAGAAATTTTCATATATTATTAATCTTAAAATCTATGTTATATTATTGATGTATTAACATAATCCTTTAACTCAAATTATTTCCCTCAGTTTTTACCTTGATGGTCACACAGAAAGCAAAATTACAATTATTCTGCAAAATTAAAAAAAGCCAAATGCCTCTTCCAAGAGACTCTTATTTCCCTACTTCACCTCGACATATCTTCCTGTTTCTGTTCCAGTATTTTTGCTGAGAATGATTAACGTTATACAAAGAATTACAGAGTTCTGTTCACGGATAATTGTAACTCCTTTAATTGGATCGTTGTAGTCAGCATTTACTTTTTCTGCAGTTCAGTATCTTGTAACTACCTAACATTCTTCGGTGCTCTGTTGCTTTCAACTGGGAAGAATTTCTCATAGAAATGAAGAAATTTTTTTGCTTGCAAGGTTATAACTCTAAACCCTCATTCTTTAAATTGTTATTGAACTTATTTCATACCCTAGTTCTCAGGATCAACCAATTCTTTGTGTAGTACTATAACCCTCTTCCATACTGTTAGCGCCTCCCAACTCTTCATGACTACCAAATTAAGACAGTAAAATTTTAATTGCTACATCAAGATCTCTATTAAATATTTAATAAAATTTGTCTCATGACTGATCTTCAAAGAACTAATTTCATACCCTCTGATACACAGATTTGATGGATTTTCGATTCAATATTACTCACCATAGTTTGTCTCTAGTTACTTCCCTATCCTGTCTACAATTCAGGTATCATCCCTACCTTTTCATCACAATAACAACGTGCAGCAGCTTTACTGTGGTCTAGAAAATAAAAAAGGGAACTGCTCCATTTCCCTTAAAAACAGTAATTGCTTCATCGAAGACAGTTATGACAGCAGGTTAAAATACGCATTTCGGTTTCACTTATCTTGTTTTCTCCTAGAAAGCACGTTCGAAGCCGCACACTTACCAACGCCCTGTCAGCAGGGCGGCCGCGTCCCCGTCCCCGTTTCCCTCCCCTCCCGTAAGGCTGNGCCGGGGCTGAGTGCGCTGCCGGCCAGGCGAAAAAAGGGAAAATCAGGAAATAGCGTGGAAATCAGGAATAGCGTGGCCAGCAGGACCAGGGCAGGGATTGTCCCCCGTACTCGGCTCTGGTGACGCCACCCCTCGAGTGCTGTGTCCAGTTCCGGGCCCCTCAATTCAGGAAGGCCATTCAGGAGCTGGAGCGAGTCCAGAGCAGGGCGATGGAGCTGGTGAAGGGTCCGGAGCACCAGTGCCGTGAGGAGCAGCTGCTGGAGCTGGGGGTGCTCAGCCTGGAGCAAAGGAGGCTCGGGGGTGACCTTACCGCTCCCTGCAACACCCTGAGAGGAGGCTGAGCCGGCTGGGGGTCGGGCTCTTCTCACAGGAAACAAGTGACAGCGCAAGAAGGCATCGCCCCAAGCTGTGCCAGGGGTGTTTGGGGCTGGACATTAGGAGGAATTTCTTCAGAGAAAGGGCGATTAGACACTGCCCAGGGAGGTGGGAGAGTCTCCAGCCCGGGAGGTGTTTAAAGACTTAAAGACTGGACCATGGTGTGGTTGATGGGATGGTGTTCCAGCAGAAGCTGGACTCGATCTCAGATGTCTTTTCCCACCTGATTCTGTGATTCTGCGATTTATGACGTTGCTGTGTGTGCTATCCCTGTAAAGCCACAAAATCAGCAAGCTAAAAATTCAGGCAAAAGTACAGTGCCTCTGTCCCCACCTCGCCTCAGCACCAAGGTTTTCTGAGTGTACGTGAATGGGAGTGGGGATGAGAGGGGAGAAAAGGTAGGGGCTGAAGTTATCTGACTTTACCCAAAATATTAGTGTAGCTTTTATTTTGGATGATACCTCAGCAGGTCAGTAAGCGAACCATTACAGTCTGGTCCTCTTGGAAGGATCAGAGGAAATGCATGCCTTTCCCAGACAGTGCCTAGTTGGCAATAGCCTGCTCGACCATCACACTAATTACACACACTCACAGAAACATTACAAACTGACTGGAAATACGTTCTCCTTGCTAATAGAGTAACACCCTCCCCTTAATGCTCGAACAGTGTCTGTGGAAAGGGAAAACAAGAAGAAAAGCAGTGTCTCAGCACCCATTCTCATTAGTAACTAGATTTGTAAAAACTCTGAAGAACAGTGCACAGGCAAGGAATTACAGTGAAGGTTTTTGGATTGTTTGTTTGGTTTTTTTTGTTATAATTCAAGACTTCAACAATGGGTTTATTATTTTCAGACAATTCATTTTGAAAGACAGCATCTAAAATAAGTTATTAAGGTCCTCTTCTTTTCTCAAATACACAGTCCTCTTCATTTGGCCTAACTAAAAATCTTTTCCTTCCCAAATGAACTACATACAGTGGAACAAATAAACTGTTAGAAGGGCATATGCATTTCAATAATTATAGGTAGATACAAACAAGCTAGAAAATCTCACATAATACAGTTCAGGTTGATCTCTTTGGGATATTTCAGAGAGAACAGAATAATTTTTTTCCTGCTGGAATAGAACACAAGAACAGTTGCTTCTGCTCTAAGGCTTATTACCATGTGCTGTGTGGATTGAACAGCAATTCCAAATATGCCAACATCAATTTGGCATTATACTGACCACAAGGACACATATGCAGGTACTTTAACTGCCTAGTAGGCCTTCTGAATTAGATTGACTTCTGTTAATCACATGTTCTTTAACCACAGCAACTGTATAAATGCTACCTTTCAACTCTACTTTTCCTAAAGGGTACCAAGTACTGTCTGAAGCCTCTGAATACCATATCATCTGGCAGGTATAAGCAGACAAATTATACTATTCCGCTGCCTGTATCTGCAGTTTTCTGTTGTATTAGGAAAATTTATGGCACTGATTTATCTTCTTGATATATTTGTTTGCAAAGTAAATGTCCTGAGAATCTAATAAAAGTATCTATCATGAAGCTATGGTAACCATGCTGCCATAACTAACATCAAGGCATTAGGAAGCTGGAACCAGGTTTTGCATACGTTATCTCTGTAGAAGTTATTTCATGTGTGTTTCAAGATTTCTAAAAGACGTAACAGCAGAATTGCCTAGGTGCATGCACTTCTATATCACAGCCTCATTATCTGCAAAATCCACCTATGCTTCTTCAATTTCCTACTAAATCTTACTGCTGCACTAGATTGTATTCAGTCAAGAATTTTCAGGCTGTTATGCTAAGCTAGTAGTATCATGTACTCCTACGGGATCAGAAACAAAATAAAAGTTACATTTTCCTTCTCATGAGTCAGCAGTAAGTTTTCAGTCTTCTAACAGCATCAGTTAAACTTTTATCCAACTCAGAGCAAAGATTTATAAGACTCTTGGGGATGCTAATGCCAAAATTATAAAGACCCAACTCAATCAACACTTTTTCAAATGAGAATGTAAAAGATAAACTTTTACTACATTTTTCAAGCATCTTGCAAAAATAAAATTAGAGAAATAGCAGAGGAAATCCTTAAGAACATTGTGATCACAACATTTAGAAGTTAGCTAAGCATGGTTTAAGATTTGATATTAATTCTCTATAACACAATTTGTTGTACAAAGACATAAACCACTTCAAATTCGCTGTATAAAATGACATATACCATTCCATACTATCACTGTTTAATGCAAGAGCATTCCGTGGCTTGCTTTAACAGCTCTATTCTAATTATCAGCTTTCATTTTTTTAGCTCACTGAGTTTTCTATCAGCAGCCAGACACAGCTGATATGCTCAGTGATTTTCTGTTGCCCTGTCCAAGGCTGTTCTTCTCACAAAAAAAACCCAAACAAAAAAACCCTTCAAATATATTCAGGTCAGAGCAATGGCCTTAAGTGCAGAGTGCCAGGGAACTTGCTAAAGCTTCATCACAGCAAAGCCACTAAACCACATCCTTCAGTTTCCAGCACAGGTGCAATTCTAGTCAGAAAATTTCTCTCTTAATATCATTTGCAAATCATTTGAGAATGCTGAAAGTCACACCTAACCCAGAATCTCATCCTCAGCAGTAACAAGTACAGAGCACTTCAAAGAAAGGGGCAAGAGAACCCCCCCACACCCCCCCAGTTTAATCGGTTTGCTTATTGAAGAGCAGTTAGTGACTGGTTTCTGAAGGTACAGTGACATCACTTTTTTATTAATTCAGACTGAGTTTTTAGAAACATTTTTCTTCAGCCAATCACACACAGTAATAGAGGTACTTATTTTAATTCACTTTATGTTATTACCTTTCATTCAACAAATGACTTGAAAGAGCAACATCTTTCAGTCATTTAGCCGTTCAGGAACTATCAGCAGTGGACACTGATTCCTTCAAATCAACTTGGAATTGCATCTTTTATGTGATAGGAATGTCTGTGTATGGATACGTAGCATACCAGATTTTCCAAATGGGTATGATTCCCAACCAGAGGGAAAAACAAATGCACAAACAACCCTAGTGTGGAATCTAAGTACAAGTCTGTAATATATGTCATCAGGTGCATGCAGATACACATACCTGATCTCCATATACATTCTGTCTTTCTTTAAATTTCAAATGTGTCATTCAGAAACACTTGCAATAAGCAGATAAAATAAAGCAAGTTGTTGAACCATCAAACTAAAATAATTTTTTTTATTCAGACATGTTCTTTTGCCCTCTTCATCCTCCCCCCCCCAAAAAAAAACCCTCCTCTTTTTCCTACCCAAAGAAGTTCTTATTAAATTTTTAGAAGTTTACCTAACCAGAAAAACAGAGGTTGGGTGAAACAACACCAGCAAGAACAGACTGTATTTACATTTTGAACACAATTTCTCACTCATTAACCTGTTTTTGTTGGATGCTGGATTTCTTACTATTTTCCATCTATTAAGGCATCTTGATCTCCAGAACAGATTGACAAATGTAAATTGAGAATAAGCTGAAATGCTCTTATAAGTACTGTAACAAAATATGTTGAGCACATCAGCATTCAGTTACACCCAGCAGCAACAGTGTAAGAAATGAACTGGCATTGTGGCCCTTCTCTCATAGTTCTCTGTTTTAGTACAAGCTGCTATCCACAGCTGATTAGTTACGTAGTGAATGCTAATCTCCGTAATTAAAAGTTTACTGCCATTGCAAATAAATTTAGAAATAAAGAGATCCAATCTTTTCCAAGATTAAAATTGGTCTTTTCTTCTGAATCAGTTACAGTTTAAAGCTATGAAATAACACGCTGTTCATTGCCTCACTGCTCGATCTAATCAGCATGGGCCTAGAAGATTACACATGGTCCTTTCTTTTTTCCTCTTCAGACATTTTCAGTTGGCAGACAAAGTCTTTAGATATCACAAGGTGAAATAAAGACATTACTAATGTTGGAAATTATTTTTAAAAATATCAAATATTTAAACATCCCTCCATCCTGAAAGGCCCCCACAAAAGATAGAAGTATTTTAGCTACAAATCAGACTTTTAGTTTATTAACACTTCTATTCAAAATAAAAAATTTTCTCCGTGTGAATGTCACAGATCTCAATTTGGTCTAACATAGCAGCAGATGGAGCAAGCAAGTGAAGTGGGGAAAAATTGAAAGCCAGAAATGGATACAACAGGGTAGTGCAGAACATACAAAAAATTATACCATCTATATCCTTTATCACACTCAGAAAAAGTAAACGTCAAGGAGAGAGAATGTAAAACATATTATTAAAGCTGTGATGATAAACCTTCTAACATTTGGAAAATTATTTCAGTAAAACTGAGCAAAGATGTGCTTTTTATGCAATTAATTCTGGACTGAAATTTTGGAATGTGCAAGATACTTTTCCTCAATGGTACTTCTCTCAGCATGGTTGTAAGAGTGATAGAGTAGCAGCCTTATCTCATATTAAATACAAATTCCTATACCAACACACATGCTCTCTGTTTCTTGGCCTTTGGCTGCCTCCATCATCTGTTCTGATACCCTTTTCTTCAAGCAGCTACTGAACACAAAGGTCTCAAGAGGGTAAACCCCTCAGAGAACTGTCTGATTTTTTCAAAATGACATACTTGACTCTTCCATTCCTTCTCCAGGAGAAAATTACAGTCCCTAACTATTGAACTATGATTTTTCTGACTCAGTTAATTTTACCCTGTTCTTAACATCCATATAGTGCAACAAACGAGCTGCAGTTCCTTATGGCCCAGCCTCAGCGTGACTAACCCTGTAAGATTACATCTTACTCCGATCCTTTCCTAAAAAGATTGAGAAATAACTTGTTTTGTGTACAAAATTATCCAGTTTCATGTGCCTAAGTCATTGTACTCAAATTGGAGCTCCAGTGTGTCTTCTTTAGCATCCTTTGTATACCCTAGAAAAACAAACAGAAAATCTAAACAAAAACCCTCCAGCAGATGAACAGAGGGAGCAGCATTAATGTGTTCAGCCTTAAATCAGAATCAGTCAATTAGGTTCATTTTATACAGTATACAAATAAAACAGCTAAAATCTCTACCAGAACACTTTCCCTGTGGGAGAGAGCAAGTGGGAGGTAGGAAGGGGGAGTCTTTGCAAGCATAAAACTGGCTAAAGCAGTTATTTTGCTCCCACACAAAACTCTGACAACTCTACCTCCAAAAGGAAAGGAAAGGGGCAGGTAAAGCATGACATGGAGTGCTAGGAAAGGAAGAAGACAGCAGAGTAAAGTGAGATGTTTCACTGCTGTAAAGGCTGCCAAGGGAATATGTTTTAGAATAGGTTTGGAGGGGAATATGGGCAAGTGGAAAAGATTTAAACCACCCCCTTTTCCCCAGACCTTCCAACCTTATTTTTCATGAAGAGGAAGTGAATGTAGATACAAAGTCAGTGAAGTCTTACTTACAAGAAAAGTAACCTGCCAAATTCTTAACCTGTTGATTTTAAAGCTGACCTCTAATTTGGTTAGTCAGCAGTATCATGCCACAGCTAATCTCATCACTGCCAACATGGATGTCAGCTGAGCAGCTTTCTTCTGGATAGTCACAAATGAAAGAATCAAACATCAAGCTGTATGTACCATAGAACTGCATTTCTCAAATCTGCATCGGGAACTGCAACAAAAAGACAGAGCTAATGCAATTTGCTGTAAAGGCAAGTAGGTCTAGTGATTTGGAGAAAAAAAAAAAAAGAAACTATAAGAAAAAGGGCTGTAAGACAAATGTTTAAACTTTCTAATACTCTTCCTTCCAGAAGGACACAGATTCACACAATAGGTCAGTGCTTGATTCAGAGAATAGTGCTCATAGTCCAGAGTAAGAAACTTGATTTTTAAATTTTCTTTTTAACAGGATATGATGAGATGGATCTTTTGGATGGTTAGCAGATATGATAATAGTAAGAGATAAAACTAACAAGTAAGAAATACTGTGAACAGGCCCAGCAGTCTGAATTTTCATCTGGTTGCCTAAACTGAATGCCAAACATTTGCACCTGAGTTTTGCAGAGAAGAATAGCATTCAATCAAATACTTCTTGCCAGCTCTTGAGATCCAGATCATTCTCTTGGGATTTTTGGAAAACATTAACAGAGATAAGAAACTTCTTTTCTATTTGGTGGTTCCGTATTTGACCAGGAGATGGGAGAGCTGGGTCTCTAGTTCAAATGATTCCACAATACCATGCTCTGTTTTTGAAGTCACAGCCCCTAACATAATTTCTTAAAAAAAACCACTTTTTTGATCTGTTTTGATTGGTTTTTAAATACTGTTTTACCTTTGCTTTGTTTAGGTTTTCTTGTAAAAATTGAAGTTCCTGCATCTGCTCCTCCGTTGGTTTAACCCATTTCCTCTTAACTTCCTGGACTGCCTTAAAAGAATTTATAAAAATAACAGAAAAAGTCAGCAAAAATGAATTTCCTTTCACATAAACATTCAGAAACACATAGAAATAGAAAGCTTGCGGTTTATTTTGGTTTTTAAACAAAGCTTTTGATTTTAGGACAATTTCACTCTACACTGTTCTTTCATCATGAATTAATAGTTTCCAAAGCTGTGTGTAGGTGTACAACTCAACAAACCTACAGTTCACCTATATGCTCTCATATGATAGCAGAGTGCCTACATATTCAGGATACATTAGGATATTCATTAGGTATTCAGGAACATTAGGATACGTATATCACCTTGAAAATACAGTGGATATATACCTAAATGTGTCCTTTTTGTGTAATACTTTTCCCATGTATAAGCCACAGGTGAGATATAATCTCTAATATAAGGGTTTGAAAGAGAAAAAGCCCCAAAACATCAACATGCCACCTATCAAAAACAGCTATATCTAGAGCTTAGAAAAGTGGCACAAATCAGTGCCAACAAGAACTACTTATAAATAGGTCAAGAATTTGTATGAAAGGTTAAATTAATGTGGGAAAGGTAGTCTTTAAGATTACAAAGTCCTTTCAGTTTTACCTGTATATGTAGCAAGTTGAGTGAAATTCTACAATCCATCAGCAGTGTATTGAGAGAAGGATCCATAGAACTTTCCCAAGCCAAGGAAAAAAAAAATAAAACATGAAGAAATTCTTCTGTTGAATGGTTGTTTGAATTTTTCAGCTAAATAGAATGGAAGTGCAATCCAGAAAGATTTCATTACTTACCAGATTAAAAAACACCAAACCAAATAACAGATGTGATATTGAAGTGTGTCCTGTACTCACTCTTTACACATCGTAGCAGAATGGAAATAAACTGGGGTCAGGTTATCCAATCTCTCCACCGATTCTGTGGTACCAAACATGTAAGTTACAAAATAGAACTAACACTTTTTCCTCCTTTTCTAAAACAGCTCTGGGTTTCTCTACACAGTAGTTGGTAAGGCTCCCAGAGCAGCCACTGCCATGCTGCAGTGCTGGCATAGGAGACCTAGCCTGAAGCCAGTGAGCTGCAGCACCAACCACTGTGGAGCTGCGGCAGGCTGAGTTCAGTGCTTCAACAAAGCAAATTAAACACTCGGCTATCCATGTGCCCGGGGCACAGCTGGCCTGAGGCCTTTGATCTAAAGCAGCCTGGGTAAATCACAACCATATGGCTGGAGCAGAGCAGGCTCCACAGCCAGTACGTATCACTCGCACTACGCTGGGTCTTGCAGCCCAGACAGCCCCATTTCTTATCCTGGGCTTGGAGCAGTGCTGGATGGAGAAGTGTCTACTCAGACAGACAGTTTGCCATAGCTGAGAACCACGCAGTTCATAAAGGCGCATATAGGGAAACAGAGAAAGCTTTTTAGAGGCTGAGTTCTAATGCAGCAGATTTAAACCAGACAAGTTACCAGCATCAAACAGGTTTCTGTATACCTTTCCTTGCTGCCACCAAAAGACATGGTCTGTTCTTCCTCTTCTGCTCCATTCATTCATCTGCTGTAATCAATACAACTCACTAAGCAAGCAAAAGTAGATTTCTTTTTTTTTCTTTTTCATTGCAGGGAGAAGTAGACCTGAGCACCACTGAGGCAGGGAGCCATTAGACTGGCCCTGCTATGCTGCCTAACTGCCCCCTCGGGGCACTCTGACAAATGGTTCCTTGGCACCGGGCTCCCCACCCCCAGGGTTTATCCTCACCCCCAAGTCAGCATCACCATTTGCTGAACAGCAAACAGAACCGGGGGACTGACTCAGGCCAAAAGAGGTCATCAAAACCAAATCACAAATAAAGAACCAGTATTTTTAGACCAGGTTAGCTTGCCAGTCCAGTTCACCACTGTTTGCCCACATAATCCCACCAGCATAACAGAGGAGTAGCCCAAGGAGAAAGCAAATGAAAGGGGAACAGTGCTCTGCTGTTTAAGCCAGGCCACTTACTAAAAGAAATGCTCAAGCTATGGCCTTAGGTATTATGTATATTAGTATCTAGAAATGACCACCTCAGACAAAATGTAATCCACCTCTGCCCAGAGGGGCAGCTTGCAACTCAGAACTCAAAGTTCTCTTCTATATTGTTTACAGGTATATTTTTATTTGTGGTCACTGCATTGTGCAAGTATAAATATTAGGAGGCAAGGAGCCACAAAACACCTCTGTACATAGATTCTGAAAGAGAGAGGGAATAAATAGCTAGCTACAATAAAGGACCCTTCAGGGATACTGCAGTGCTAAAATTTAAAACATGCAACACCACAGAAATCAGTCAATTCCAATTAAAAATTGGCCTCAGGGAAAAATCCACCAAAACAGTCAAGCTGCTGGAGTTGAAGGTTTCATAACTAAGTTGTTCAAGGGATTTCTTTCTCTGCTTATAGTAGCCGTCATACATTTTAGTAATTTCACTTAAGCTTCTTGCTCACCACTTTCTGATCCCAAGTTTACAGTGCAACTCCTTCATGCTCTGAAGTCTCACACAAGAAAGTTCAAGTTCTGCCACTTTTTTCACCACCTTTTTCACTTTTTTTTCTTGGAGAAGAAAAAAAACCGCAGACATTTCATGAAATCTAGTGAAATAGTTCAACTACTTTCATGTATCAGTTATTGCTGACTAACAATGTGCTTTTAGAGAAGAAAAACAATACAGATTCTGGGGTAAAGTAAGGTGACAAGCTAGTTATTGTCCTTACTTCTCTCAATCTAAGCTTACAGAACAGTCTAAGCTCTGCTACCTACAGAACATCTCTACTCCCTGACACTCTGGTCTTATATGATAACCTTCACTGAAAACACAGCTAAGCATGATAGATATTACAGGACACATAGATGGAAACTTCCAGTTTCTATGGTACTTTTCTGGAACAGATCACCAGACAAGGTGTATAAAATGTCAGTGTACAGCTAGAAAAGCATGTCACTCTTCAGAGATCACTAGTTTTCTGCTTACTTTTTAAAAAAGTATACATCTAAAGCCCCAAATCTGCAAACATTTAATTCTAAGCTGATAGCGTGATTCAGCAGAACACTTAAATATACCTTTTTAAGCCTGTGAACATCTAAACATTTTTTGGCAGTGGAATGTGGGTTACATTTGGACTTGATGTATTTGTGAGGATTATCAAAGATACATAGAAATGTAATAAACTGAAAAACTTTTCTATTCTCCTGTGTATCTGATCATATCACAACACAAGGCAAAAATAATTCCACCTGGAACTGCACAGGAAGATACATTTGAGATGTAGTAACTGCCAACTGTGTACTCAGAGATATCTTTCACAGCAGAATGAAGAGGGTGAAGGAATAATAAATAAAATAGACACAGACTGTAAAGCTCCTACCTTAGTAAGTAAGCCTGAGTTCCTTAGTAAGTCCAGCAGTAACTGGTCTTTCATTTTAAAACATTTAGAAGAGCACTAACATCTCTATGCCAATGAAAAGACTGAAAAAAGCTAAACAACTGCAATGCCTACCTTAACTCCAGTTAACAGCAAAGACTGTCCACTGTCCTGATGTGGCCTGAGCCTATCCCAGTCACAGGCCTGGATCCTGCCTCATCCACGTACCCACCCACATGGGAAACAGGACATCAGCAGACCAATGAGGGTGCAAAAGCCTCTTCACATCTTTTGATTGTAAAGACACTCACAACCCTGATTTAGAGCTTGCTTAATAATACTGTGGTCAAACTTCAGTTACGGACAGTTAAGAAAAGAAACATGTAATGATCTAAAAGAAAGTAAACTAGAGACATAGTTTATAAGTCTAACAAGAGAGCTTCCTGTCCTATTGTTAAACTCAGCATGTAATCTGTAAATTAAGAACTGTGTCATGTAGGTATGGCCATCCAATTAAATGCCTACCTAAAATACACACCCAATAGTTCCCATGTGGTAAAGTTGCTATGAGACTTGTAAACTCAAAGGGATGATATTCATATGTGAAAGTCTTACCCCTACACCATCCTCTTTCTTGCCATACTTTGTTCCCCACTACCAGACTTTCCAAGATGCAGGGGAGAGAGCTTGAGGGAATTGACCAGATAGATGGGTCTTTTAACCTTAGCAGGATCATGTAAGCCTTGTTCGGATTTCAGATTCAGTCACTGCAGCCTACAACAACAAAAATCCAAGGGAGGGCTAAGTTAAGCACCATGCAAAACTTACCAGAGAGCTTCATCATCACAATCTGGAAAGAAAAATAGGCTAAAATATTTTATAAATTCTCTCAACACACCCACCTCACAAAATGTAACCTTCAAAAACAAAGGTCAGAAGCTTCACTATACATTATCATGAATAGGGAAAAAGTGTTCAATACCTGTTAATGTAACTTAACTGTTTTAAAATTTTCCCTTATGTCCCATTTAACTGCTCATTTAAAAGTAAATATAATCACTCCCATATTCCAACATGTGAATTTGTGATGAGTTTTTTAAGTTTCAAAGCAACGTAAAAAAGTAATAAAATAGACTTTGTCTTCTACTGTCAAGCATTTATTCTCTAATGCAAAGCATCTACTGTATCATTCCAGATCTTTACTACTAGATCCTCAAATCCTGTTGTATAAGTGAGCACTGCGTGCTCTAAGTTAACATTACTCATGAGCATCACAAATACATATTTTTACAGGATTTTTTTATTTTCCAGGCGGATAGAGTTCTCTTGCTTTTCTAGGAAATATCTATGCGCCCTTTAGTGAAAACACCAGACTTGCAGGGCTCTCTGTGAAGGCTTCTGACAAGAGCAGACTTGAGCTCTGTTGAATTTTCATTATCAATAGTGCATAAGGAGGAAAAGCCCTATCTGGCTTGACATTTGGGTTGCTTTTAATTTGCAGTGGCCTCTCTACATCTTCTCTGAAAGAGGACAGAATATTTGCAGGACCAGCTGCACAATGGGATAGTGGGGACAGAAAAATCAGGCAGAGGTGAGCCCACTAACCACTGAATCTGATTGGGATAGTTGTTTTTTTCTGGTTTAGGTTCTGAAAACTTAAAGCATAAGTTTAAACAGCCGTAACCTGAAAGAATGCAGTACCATTGAAGCATTCCTAAATTCCACAGTGACCGTAAGCTCCTGAGTTTGCTCAGAAAAGTGGTGTGGCAATTAGAAGAAATGTCTTCAGTCCTGAGAATACTACTGTCATAGCTACTCTGGCAGATCATGCAACCTCATGCTTTTGTCAGAGAGGATGGACTTTCTTTGTCTGAGCCTAAGGTGGAAGTGTCAGGTTTCTCTTCTTCCAAGGCATGCCAATCCCAAAGCCCTTCAAACTCTGTGTCACAGTGACACAGTGACAGCATTGTAAATTCATCTTCGTAGTTCAAAAGGGTTTTCTCCAGCTGTATCAGTGGGTTCAAAAAGCAGACATGTTTTTGTGCATGGAATAAAGTAGATATCTAGCTAAATATAGATTGGAAAGAATTTTTTCCAGTTAACATTAAAAAAACACACTAGCAAGGTTTTCCTTATCCCTGTTAATATCAGGACTGTTACCAGAGAGGGCAGCAGACCGCTAAAATCACTTGTCTCACAGTCAATTCAGACACCAGATAACCATGGGAAGAAAGTTTCGTAAGTCCAAACACAAAAGACAAAAAAGTGACTATCACCTTGTATTCTCTCTGCCACTGTGCTGTCCTCACAAATTTTTTTCAAGAAACTAGCCACAGACATTTAATGTGTTATCCCTTGGTAGTGTAATACTAGGCATACCAGATGGCATTTCCAAGGAATGGCAAACACAGATCTCAGATTTATAGGATTTTGACTGGTTTTATTTCTTGGATCAAAGCATAAACTGGTATATGCTGCCTGAGCACCAGAATAATATGGAGTGAGGGTTGTAAAATCTACCTCCATCACAAAATAACAGTGAATGTAGTAGCAATTTCCAGTGACAAAAGCTAACTAATCCCCAAAAGTCCTATTTCATCTTTAAGACCACAAAAGAAGAAATGGTGTCTGCAGCATTTTAAGTGTCATTGCTTCTTTACAGTGTCACATAAACATTAAACATAAATAAAAGTAACATACAAAGCGATATACAACACCTCTGTCTGGCTTGGAAATTACCTTAACCCACTGCAAACTGACAAGTTTATCAAGCACGAATTATTAATGTTTTTTAAAGTATATTAGAAAATCCTTTCCTTATCCAAGCCCCCTATACAAGTTTCTTGTCCAAAAATGTCTCCTTACTTCTTCCACACTATTAGCACCTACTTCTCTCTCCCCAGACCAGAATTCCTATCTCTCTGCCATCCACAACGCTTTCTGCCTTTGCCATCTCCCACCTCACAAGTCTCCTGCTGCAGGGTCTAAGGCTGACCCTGACACCTATGTTCCCCTGGAAGAACCCATCCCAACATTGCCTCT
>WAAG01041445.1:0-11787 GCA_013390105.1 Tichodroma muraria
CATGTGTCTTTGGACCTATGAAATGAGAATTA
Organism: Tichodroma muraria; assembly: GCA_013390105.1. Lineage (NCBI taxonomy): Eukaryota > Metazoa > Chordata > Aves > Passeriformes > Sittidae > Tichodroma > Tichodroma muraria. Next base: position 33 of record WAAG01041445.1, read on the forward strand.
ACCTCCTCATAAAGGATTACAGTATCAGGTCAAAAATCCCCATGCATTATAAAAATCTGCACCAATAGCCTGAAGGAGTTATTACAACACATGAAGATACAATGTGGAGCAATCCTAATACTTGGGATGTATTAGATACTAATTAAGCAAATGAAATAAAGATCTGTCTCTGAATAACCTCTGTCCATATCAAATGTAAACCAACAGTATGGTCTCATGGCCATCTTTAACTGGAATTCTCTGTTCCAACCTAACACAAGTGATTTCCACATCCTGACCACTGCAGGTTCAATTACCATGACAACATGAACACATAATTATACACATGCCTTGAAAGCCAGTGTAGAGGAGCAGAAAGCATCCAGAGATCTTTGTGTTACCTGCATGCTAAACAAACACACACTCTGACTGGAGTGCAGGTCTTTTAAATGCATTTTTACAGGGGTTCAGAACAGTCAGCAAAATAGTGAATTAAATTTATTTGAATTCAACTAAATGTAAGTTAGACAGCAAGGTTACATCAAGCTTCATTTTATCCTATTCCATGAGAAAAACCTCAAGAAGTTAACAAAACCTTTCCTATGCAGTTCTGATTTTGAAAAGAGATTTCATATTATTGTAAATACTTCTAAGTTGTTAGAGAATGATTTGTGTAAGTGGTTTCAACCAGGAATTTAATATCAAAAGAAATAAGTTGATTAAAATACTTATGCAATGACAATTACAAGTAGTTTAAAATCTCCTTTTTTGGTAATATAGCTTTCCTTTATAGGCCTAATAAGCTTAAAGAATTGTGTCTACTAGTTAAAGATTTATTTTTAGGACACACTTTTTAAAAAAAAATCCCTTTTTTTTCTTTAATATCATAGCTTATTCATCTCTGTTCCCATAACATATTTAAAACCAGTTGTGAATAATTCTTATTTCAGTCTGTGTGCCCATTTAGTGTTAATTTTTATCCCTGTGGCATTATCAACAAATATTGCGGTTATCAGCTATTATCAGCTGTAGTTTCTTCTGACGTAATAGAAGATATCTTTAGGGGATTGAAGTCACCAAACTCATTAAACAGGACACTGAAGTTGGCAGCTAAGCTGGGCATTAGTTTCAGCTCTTGAGCAGAGAGCAGAATATATTACAGCACTTGTGAGAAATCAGTCCAATTCATCACGTTGTATCAGTGCAGTGTTCCTCACTGCCACAGTGTTTTGTGATGCAAGAAAAGAATTATTTTTGCTGTGAAATGTCAAAATGAAATGGAGTTATGACTTCAGAAGTATAGGACTGGGCACTGACTATTTTCCATAGAAAGAACACTCACCTTTTCCCAGGACACGAGCCTTTCAACTTTACAAGCTCTGGTTTGCCAGGACATGGAATTTGGCCACTGCTCCCAAAATCAGATCAGAAGCTCCTTGTTGGTGACATTGAAAGCTCACCAGTACATGGCAGCAGCTTTATATTCCTACTTTCCCAAACTGTTGCCCTAAAGGAGCTTGAGCAGGTAACAAACCTGAACCAGAAATAGGAAATAGCACTCACCTCACTGATTTCAAAGGGCAGCACTCACATTATTCAATGGATAAGAGTATTCATATGCCTTACTTGTCCAGATGAATAGAATGAATGTGTTTGAATGTCCTTCAGAAAATGATACAGAAAAGAAAATCTCACACAGGAATGAAAACATTAAACAAGCACTTCCACTGGGGGAGAAAAGAAGACAGGACATTCCGAGTTCATTTAAATGAATGACAATACTCTCCTGAACTTTAATGGGAGCAAGATTTTATCAGAGACAAGAACCAAAGAGACAGACTGAGCTGTCTGTCAGGTAAGAGGGTAAGAAAAAGGGAAGTTATTTCTGAGAGTAATGACTTAAAATAGACTTCATCCAGTCTTGCTGTGACTAAACAAGTGTCTTTCATGATACAAGAGGGAGGAGAAAGACTGGGAATGCACTGAGAGTGCCTCTGTGACAACGTCATCACAGATGGTTTAACCCACTCTAAGCGCACACAATTCCCAACAACCCAGTAGGAGATTCTGTGGAAGTTCTTCAAGGTGATCACTTCAAGCCTCCAGAACACTGAAACCAATAGCTTCACCACCAAGGTGGGGGTCTCTCAACATGTAGTCTTAGAGCACAAGAAAGATATGCAGACATTTAGCAACCAAGCACATTTTTTCCTTCAGGTGGTAACCAGGATCAAAATTATTTCTGTTCTAATTTGGCTGTATAAACACAACCCACTCAATATTAATATGCCATATTCACCAAATTAAATAAGTAAGACCATTTGACCAGGCAAAACATTCAGATCACAAATCAGGTTGTTAAATGAAGAAGAAAAAAGAGAGGATTAAAAAAAGTTTGCAAATGCTAGAACAGAACCAGTAGCTTTGCAAGCAAAGAACAGATATAAGTATCAAATATTTTAAAGAAAATAAATGAATTAGCATCTCAAAAGCTGTAATATTTTTCAAACCTTCTGATAAAGTTAAGTAGATGTGAAATAATAGGCAACAAGGTCTCTGTTTTGCATGTTTTTGCTATGGATAGGGCTGAGATAATTATCATGCATTTCCAACATAACCTACTTATAGGTGTAGTTTTCTTTCACCTGTATATAATGGCTAACAAGGGTAATTGTAAACAGGAATTCTTAGTTTAAAAAACCCCAAAATTTAGCCAGAGGGTGTATTTCTTGGGAAGTATGATGAAAATAACACTTTAAAAGCTTTCTGCAACTATAGGTTTAACAGTTTGCAGATCCTTTAGAAAATTCTTAGATTACCAAAGCAAACATAATCCTTATGAAGAAAAAATAGAACAAACTAATAAACAAAACAAAACCCAAAACAGAAAAAAAACCCACAAAAGAATTCTGTTGAGCTTGCAGACTCCTTCCAGTCTTGAAATACATCACACATGAAAGTGCTTTTCTCCTTCCTACAGGCACTGGTCTTTTTTCATGTCCTCTATATGGAAATCCCAGCCAAAGAGCTTCAGTAGGGTCTGCTAAAGAAATTGCAAGGTCTACTTTCCTTTTTTTTCATAGTATTTTTTATTATTACTATTTTTTAAAGTTAATTTAGATCGGAACTTCTATCCTTAGTATTCCTGTGGATCTTGAGCATCTTCCAAACATTTTCACAGCATTAAAGAAATAGCACATATTGGGATGGTTGTGTTTATAACAGGGTTTCATTCATTATCAGTCAGCTCTAATTCCTCCACAAAGACTGTGTTAACGTTTCTTTGAACAATTTCATCACATTAATGATTTCAAAAGGTTTTGCTGTTTTGTAAGTTGTGACTGGAACACCAGTTTGACATCAGAATAATAAATTTAAATATCTTTCTGATCACCATGCCAAATTTTACATCCCCTGGGCAGCGCAGGTAATGTCTGTTCTTATCCCATAATCTAAAAAGCTTCAGCTATTTCTGTTAGCATTTTTTATGAGAAAGGTTTTGATCTCCAGTAGATTTCTGCATCATAAAAGAGGTCCATTTTCCTTGTATGAAGAATTCAAGGGTCAAGAATAGGCAAAGAAATGCTTGATCTGAAGATCTTATGCTCAACTTTGTTTTAAAACTTTTAAGGTATTTGGAAGTAGCATGCCTATTTATAATTAAAGGCACAGTGTCTCTCTCTCAAGCATAGAGACAGAGAAAACAAAATCACAGATCATAGAATTTGCTGAGTTGGAAGGGACCCACAAGGATCACTGAGTCCAGCTCCTGGCCCTGCACAGGACACCCCAAGAATCTCACCCTGTGCCTGAGAGCCTTGTCCAAACACTCCTTGAACCCTGTCGGGCTTGGGGCTGTGACCACTTTCCTGGGAGCCTATTCAGTGCCCAGACACCCTCTGGATGGAGAACATTTTAAGAACCTTTTCCTGATGTCCAACCTAAACCTCCCCTGACTCAGCTCCATGCCATTTCCTCAAGTCCTGTCACTGGCCACCAGAGAGAAGAGATCGGTACCTGCCCCTCCACTTCCCCTCAAGAGGAAGCTGCAGAGCACGATGAGGTCTGAGCTCAGTCTCCTCTTCTCCAGGCTGAACAGACCAACTGACCTCAGCCACTCCTCATATAGTTCCAGCTCTTTCAAAGACATCAGGAATTATTTTTTTATCCTGACCTCCTTTCAGTATCACTGTGACGGTACCTCCCGTCATCATCAGCCATAATGATTATTCCCAAGGCCACCCCTCCTTCCTCTGTATCCCAGCTTTTGAAAGAAGCATTAGGTTAGAAAAACGCTTCCTTTTTATTTTAGGGAAGGAGGGAGCAGCACCACCTGTACAGAGCTTGGATGGTGAGGGCAGCAGGGGCTGCGGGGCCTCTGTGAGGGGAGGCTGAGCCCACCTGGACACCACTGGTTCCCACCAGCCACGAGTCCCAAAAATGCACTGAGGAACAGGCAAAACACTGCCTGGCGCAGTTTTCCTCACAGGACAGAGGGAATAAAGGTAGAGAAACAGCCCTGCCAGTGGACATGTCAGAGATAACTGGGGAGGAAGTGGTGCTGTGGGACTCCCTTGACACCCCTGGGGACACAGGGCTGGTCCCCTTGCAGACTGCACGGGATCAGACACCCACATGCACACTTGGTACCTAAACAGCATTCCCAGGCAGGGTCAGGCTGTAACTTTGGACAATTTTAATGGCATAATAAATTCAAAGGTTTTTGCCATTTTCTATGCAGTGACAAAATCACCAGATTGTGCTTGATGTCATAACAGATAATTTAGCCAGCTCCCAATCAATCATTTGTAAAAGTTTATATTCACAGGGAATTAGAATGTGCTTGTCAGAGACCTCTGGTAATTTTATTATGCTGTCAAAAAGGTGTCTTGGATGGGAAACTGCTCAGGTAAAATTGCATTTGGCAAATGTATTAAATCAGCATTGCCAAGAAAACTTGGCACCACTGGATTCAGAGTGGGGAAGGGGGGCTGTGGACCCTTCCTGGCAGCTCCACTCTGCTGTTCCTTCCCTCCCCAGTTTTCCCCTGCCCCAGCCTGGGTCCTTCCCTGGACTGCAGCCCTCCAGGACAGCTCTTCATAGGGGCTGCAGTTCTCCAGGATAAACTTGGTCCAGAGCACACCCTCCCTGGCCCAGACTGCTGGATATTCCCTGAATGTACCTCACAAGTCTTCAACAGAAAAATTTAAAGCGTGTCCTTAGCTGCTGCTGAAAAGCAAGGTCCTTTATTTTCTGCCCATCCTTCTCCACTACTCTGAGACAAGATTTTTACAACATAGAGTGCTAGTAGATTATGGTCTGAAGTAAATCCCACAAAAGAACAGTGTGGAAGAGTACAAAGACAGTTTGCCAAGGCATTTATCTCTTCTACCTAAGCCTAGAAGAACAGAATAAGTATATATATAGCCTCCCAAAAGGCTGAAAATAGTAATAGGCAATCCCAGTGGCTTGAGATGCTGCCTGCAAAGAGTGTGCTCCTGTTCTGAAATCACAGAGGGAAGGGAAAGGTCTTTTTGTTCACTATGTTGGGATTCACTTGAGATTCTTTAAAAAGGAACACTGCAACAGAACCTGTCAGTGTCATGTACACTAGGTACAGGAATTGATGGATGAAGCCATCAATTCAAGTACATCATCAAGTACACAGCATTGCCTTAAAAAAACAGATCTCAGAATGGTTCAGCACTCTGTCCTCAGCAAGTGAGGACAGGTCAAGAAAAATAACAGGACCATTTCTGAAAAATGGAAAGAAATCAGAAAAATGTATGTCCCCACTCTAGCATGGCTCCCTTTAATGTGTGGCAATTAGTATTTTAACAAAAATATGTTCTAAATGGGATTACACACCTTGCATAGTAAGTGATCTCAGCAAATACATTTTTTTATCTATGCAAAAACATAACCTCAAGAATATGCACTTCATTATCTAGAAGCTAGAAGTTTAGGCACTGTAGTTTGGAGATATACGAGGAACAAATTGGATTTAATAGGAAAAATATTCAAATGTTTTGTTTGTTGAACACATGGGAAACTTCAATAAATCATATGAATTGCTTTTAATTATAAAATTTAAGAAGATGCCAGTACACTTAATCAGCACGGTCCATTGAATACACAGAATTCCTTGGCCTGGGCCCTATCCTCACTTCTCTCCAGAAATCACTTCTTGCCTCAGAGAAGATAAATATAGATCTTCGAAATTATTTTAGGTACATAACTTCTATCTGGGATTTGAAGTGAGATTGTGGATGACAAGTTTCTCAAATATAGAGAAATAAAGAGATTAATCTTTTATCTAAATATATTTCTAAAAAAAAGTTAAGCGTTTGTTACCGTTATGAAGTATAAACATGGTCTGCATCTTATTTTCTAGTTCAGCATGTCACTAAAAATAAATGGCCAGAAGTTCTTCCTTCTGAATTTGGAAACAGTTTGTAGCATGTGATTTATATCAGCCCCCTCATTACAGAAAACCTTTTCACCATGTGACTGTGGTATAAGAACAATTATAGAAATTCTGAATTCTCTGTGTTTTCTTTAGATGAGCTGATGGGCTGTGAAAAGTGCTGGAGTGACAGCTCTTCTGGATCGATACAGTACAGGGAATAGCAATGGAATTTTTGTTTTGACACCCTCCTGGGCGTCTAATTTATCCCTGATCCTGGAAGTGGCCGTTTCATCAGTGGCCCTCTACTGAGTCTCCTCCCAGTGCACCCGGCTGCCTCTCCTTAGGGAGCACTCTGAGAGAGAGCCTCAGCTCCGTGCAGCCCAGGGCTCTCGTGGGGCTGCTCCTCCCCTGTCCCCCAGCACCGTCAGCAAAGTGCTTGGTACAGTTGCAGGCTCACGTGCTCTCTTATTGAAGGACAGAAATGAAAAACTTCTAAAAGTTAAGGTAATTAAAAGACTTATGGCAAGAAATACCTGGTCATTCAAGCACGTTGTAAGTTTACACTGTCTGCATAAGAAGCAATGAGTTATGTTCTTCACCGGTGCAAATATTTTTGGTTATTTTTAAGGTATGGGACATTTGGATTTGTTTTCCCTTTTAGAAATATAAGGTACCATTCTGGTATTTGATACAATATTTTGGGAAAAAAAATCTCTACCCCCAGGTCACCTCTGTTTTGCTGCCCAATTAAAAAAGTATTAATTACAGATGGAGAATAAAGGGCCGAAATGGATACATACCATTTGGTTGTAAATTTATTGAACAGATCATTCTATTGATAAACAACAATGCAGAGTTCTTACCTTAGAAAGACAATTCCATTATTAAGAACAGAAATTGTATTTACCATAAAGGGAGGTTTATCAAGATAAAACCTATTTTTATAAGGATATAAAACAAACTATTAGGATCCAGTCTTAAAATTCTCATCTGATGGTAACTGTCACACAAGAAATAAGCATGAAATATTTCTGCATATCTTCAATCTTCTAATTCAGAAGAGATAAGGGTGAAGAAGCCAAATAATTTCACGCATTAATGATGAAATTAGAAGATGAAAGAGAAACAAGAAGCAAGAGAGAAGGAGGCAGAAAAGTTAGATTTTTTAAAACCCTAAGTTAAATTTAAATTATATGTATATAATTTGGGAGACATGAACACTGTGATTCTAAATTTATCATGGGAAGTGTCTACACACCCTTTAAAAATCTTTACTTAGAGACTTTTGAAGTGACATATTTGAATATGGATGGGCATGGAAAAAACAAAAGTAAAGGTTTCTGGGTGCCATTTCTTAACTGTAGGTGAAATTCATACTCTGTGACTGCAAAACAAAGAGCAGAGAAAGCTTGTTCTAGGAAATCTCAATAGTCAGTCCTGTTGTGGAAAATGTACTGAATAATGGTATTTGATATTCAGTGTCTCCTGCAAACTGACAGTGTTGGAATTTCCCTTCCTTAAAGCATATATTTGATATCTGGCCTTCTTTTTGTCCCCTTGCTCATTTATATGTGTGTGGTTTTCCTTTTAACCCCCCACCCTTTTTTTAATTTAAATAAAACTCTGGGGGGAAAAAAAGCAACAGAAGATCACAGGATGTGAAGATGCCATTCTGGGAACTAGCAAGCAGTCTCAACAGTGAAAGAAGCCAAGTGATCTTTCAAGTGGGCTATTACTGTAGTTGTGGAAGCAAAATAATGAAACTGAACAGAATAATTGGCCTAAATATCTGGTTAGAGGGCTGGTACAGAGAAAAGAGCATGAAAGGCTCTACTAAAACCACAGAAAGGTGGGTGTTCCTGCAATCAGCACAGAAAAAAAAGCATTGAAGAAGTCTGTAAACTAAAGAAGAGGGGGAGGGGAACCACTGGAAAGAAATCCAAGCAGAGGAGGGGGAAGGGGGGAAAAATGCCCACTAAATCTGAAAGTCTAGAGGAAAAGAAAGCAGTTGATTGTATTTGCTGACATTCCAAGGATGGCAGTTGGGAAACAGCAATCAGAGCAGAAATATCAGGAGGTACACACTGTAAGAGCAATACGGGTGACTCCTGAGATATATGTGGAAACACTTTTATGTATTTATTAAACAAAGACACAACTTGAATATATATATATAATAAAAGAAGAGCTTCAACTATCACTTGAAAGAGAAAAGAGACAACCATCCTCTCTTAACTGGTAATTTCCATCAGCTGAAAACTTATCATATGACTTCTGAATAGAAAAGCAGTGAAGTGAGTAAACTCAGATGTTATGATCATCCATGTCAACAACAGAAAACATCTGATAATGTAAGATCCAGTTTAACCATGCTCTATATCTCTGTATCAGAGATTCATGCAGTTATTGAGGTGAAAGATTAGGGTACCAGCATTTTCCACACTCCTCTGAGCTTCTGACAGTCACTCTGTGATCATTAACAGTCCAATCCCAAATGTATCCTATTTTCAGTTCTGATTACAGAAACACAAAATGCATCTGATATTCCTGTTAATGAATGGTCATTAAAATGACAGCATCAATAGACAATTAGAATTACATCACACTTTCAAAAACCTATAGTGAGCTATATTCTGTGTAAACAGAAATCCCAATTTTAAGTGACAAAGCAGAAAATAAGTAGCTTTTTGTTGTCTGGATTGTATTAGAGTTTTATAAAATCAAGATCCATTAGCAGGAATCTTAATACAAGGGACATGAAAGTGCCAAGAAGCTCAATACAGAGAAACTTGTCCCTAAAAAAGAGGAAAACTGATGTAAGTTTCAAGCTTTTCTAACAATCCAGCAAAACTTGCTCATTTAAACTTCAAAATGTCTAGATGATATTTTGAACACTAATCCATATGTCAAGAGCTAAATAAAAGCAGCTAAAGGAAAGCGGTTAACAAAGTAACTTTGTATAAGTATCACACATATTTAGAAAGAAATACATTTCTAGGTAAATATGCAAAATATACAGGAAGAGATATCACACCCAGTTCTTATGGTTGGGAGGAAAATACGTATTTTAAGGTGCTAAAGTCCTTGTGTAAGGCACATATTTTTCTGAAGGCATCTCAATTTTTAAAAATTCTTACACTTAAAGATGTCACTGCTTCACTTACATCAATAGCTGATCACAGCTACAATAGTGCTACTGGATAAAAACATGAGTGTCCAAGCAGATCAGAATGGACTGGTTAATACAGACTTATTCTAAAGAGAAATAATTCCAAAGAAAAAGACATTGATGTCAGAGGGATACAGAAATAATATAGGAAAAGTTGAGATTATGTATTTTCACAAGAATTCTTGGATCAGATTTATTTTATTCAATTGCTGTTGGATACTGGATACTGCATGTAAGTCCCATTCATTTGGGCATCCCTACCACTTTATACATAGCCCACACACTGTTATATTCACAACATCCTGAAGTAACTACCACTTTCCCATTTCTCTCATTTTTTTATGCAGAGAAATTACAGGAAAAGGAAAAAAAAAAAAAAAAAGAGAGAGAAATAAAAATCCCAGCACCATTAAAATGGCAGAATTATAACTGAATTAGATTGAGTGGGAGCTCCACCTGAGCAAGTTGAGGTCTCACACAAATTCCGTTCTACAGCAAAGGACTGTGTACCATTTTCAGAGTACCCAGCACACCCAGGAGTATCTGAGTTTATCTTCTTTTTCATAGCTAATGACGCCCCTAAAAAGCTTTCTGGTAACTCCTTCACCACAGGTGCCTGGCTGAGAAGAGAAACAAACAAACAGAACTGAGCAATAACCTGCACTGCAGCTGTACTGACCCTGCACGCCCCACTGTCATGACTTCTCTTGTTAAGAGATTCTACTTCCCTCCTGGATCTGCTGAGGGTTTCAAATTATAAAGCAGTTTAGTAAAAGTAATTTCTTTTACTGGAACTGAAGGAGCTGGAGCTGGTGTTGTTTTGCTCCACTTTTCCAATGTAGCTAATTCACAGTCCACCCCGTAAAAGTAAGTTAAAAGCATAGCATGAAATAATTGTATAAGGTAACAAAAATAATTAATAGGTGTACATTCAGAATTCTGAGCAATGGCTCTTTGAATCCCTGTTTCTTGTTTGAACTGCAAAGCTTTCTAAAAATTACTAAATCCCAGAAAACTGAAACCTGGTGGTGCTAAGACTACACATCACTTTGACACCCGATAACCTGGACTTCATCTAAAAATCTCCTGTTTACCTCTATAGGGTTTGCATTAGTGCCTCTGCATCCTTAGGCAGTGATAAAACCAGAACCACTGGAAAGGTATTCTGTAGAAAGGTGCCGATCTGGAGAAGCTGATACTTTTGTGGATTCACAGTCTCTTTAGCCTTCCCTTTGTAACACAACCAAATACTGTTGAAATTCCAAAAATGCATAAATAATTCCTTTTTAGATAGATCACTCCCACATGAGGTTACAACTAACTAACTAACAGGTTTCCAGGCACCTGTACCATCATCTAGTCTGACCACTTGCACTACAAAATCTGCAGAATTTCAGCAAGTGGATAGACTTTCAGCAAGTGGACAGACTTTCAGCAAGTGGACAGACTTTCTAGTTAAAATACATTCTTGGCCATGCTTCTGGGCCCAGTCATGAAATGAGACAAAATTGAGATGTATAGTGATAGAATACATCAGTGATAGTATTCATTTAAACTACTTCCTTGTGCTCCTACACAAATACAGGGCAAAAATAAATCACAGACTGAGCGTGCTACTGCATTAATTCTTACTTTTTAATTTACCAACTCTTTATATAAGAGCAGTCCTGGAAAGCAGTCTGGCAAAATGACAAAGTGTTTATAGAACTGTTATATAATTTTGTTGAACAGGATATTGTAAATAATTAATCCAAATGAAATCTGGGGGATCTTTTGGCAGAAATTAAACATTCCTTAAGTCTTTCTTTAAGAAAAGAAGAGTGACTGGCCTCTGTCTTTTTTTTAGAGAATAAAACAAACCCAAAGACACCAAGACTGACTGCAGAATCTCAGAATTTTTGTAGGGCTTGTACTGATGTAAGTTCTAAAGATAAAGTGTGTTGTGTGTTAAAGATCTTTTCCAACCTAAATGATTCTATGATACATAAAAAAGAAATTAGGGATAGTTATGTAACTGTTGTCTAGTACCTTTTGTAAAAGGATAGTTCATTACGGTATTTCAAACCCAGCAGTTTTCAGTCTTGGCTTCAGGGAGCCACTTATACATATCTGTGCCTCAAAATGAATGGTACAATAAATGATCACTTTGTCTCTTTGATTAGAAGCAAAATTTTACTAAGGTTCAGTTCAAACCCAAG
>WAAG01041446.1:4307-23348 GCA_013390105.1 Tichodroma muraria
AGCGGGCTCCGGGCGGGAAGCGAGGGCGGGGCGGGTTTTGTTGTTTTCAGTACGTTCTTTTTTCCTTCAAGATTCCTCCCTCCTACAGGGCGGGTAAAGGTGAATGTTGTAGGGCTTTCACGCAGAAAGTTATTTGGGGCTAAAGGGACACAATGGCTCGCAAGAAATTCTTCTGTGGCATCCCTCTCGCTTGCTGGTCCTACGCCCAGTTTGCCCCCAGCGCAATTACCCGCATGACCCATGAATTATCACCGAGGTGTTTTGGAAACTCCCTTAGTCAGTGAACAGATTTGTCGGGCGCACCGCCTTGCCAACGAAACTGACCTACTGATGGACCAGGCGAACGCAGTTTGGGAGGATGAAGAGGTCTTTGCTTCTGACTTTAAAAGTTCGCTAATGGATTTTACCAGAAAATGCAAAAACATGCTGAGTTTGCTACAGCAGCAGCTCTGTTCCCCGCATCCCTCAGACAGCTCTTACAGAAGCTTCTTTTCCATGCAGAGAAGCCATGCTGCCTGCGCTGACAGTTTGTTGGTACCAGCTCTACAGTAAGAGCCTCTCAGTGCCTGACATCTCTGGAGGCTTTGCTGTCTCACCTTTTGAGGGGGTTGTGGTCTGTTTATCTCTCAATTGCTTCTGTTCAAGTTTTCTATCCTTCAGCCAAAGCAGCTTTTCAAAATTCTTCTCTTATCTGCTAATTAACCCTTTTCCTCATCAGGCATCAGTAATACTTCTAAAATATAATTTAATTTTTTTTCCCTGAAGTCCATCTGTTTGCATTCCCTTTGAGATTTCTATTTTCTGCTGCTAAATTGTTCTTCCTGATTTCCATTCTCCTCATGGTTTCTCTCTTTCTATTAGTCCCACATTCTCAAAAAAATTCCCTGCAATTACAATATCAGTCGGGGAAAGGGAAAAACAAAGTAGCCAACAGCTGAAAGTTGTCCTTTCTATCAACTGTGCCAGAAAACTGCTTACAGTCTCCTGGTTTCATTCAGAGACTGCCAGTTAATGACCTCTCCAAGGGTCAAGTATTAGCAGGGATTGGTATTCATCTACAGAATATATGCAACCTCTGTATCCTGAAATGGGAATTACAGTATTTTGTATTACAGGATACAACTTCAAGATTTTTGTCTGATGTCCTCAACTCACTTGAGGAAAAGTATTTTTTTCTGAGGATGTACTTTATCAAAATGTCCTTCTCTGTGGGTCAGCAAATTTCAGTGAACTTTGAAGGACTAAATGCTTTCCCCCTCTTCATTTTGTGCTGTGTTTGATATTATTTTGGCTGCGGTTTTGTTAGAAACTGTGAGCAAAATAGTGTGGCAAAGCAGTGAGTAGAAGACCTTCACAGGAAAATTAAATGACACAAAAAGTGGCATTAGAGATTTGTAATGAGGAGGCTGCTGAGAGACGGCTACCAGCCTAAATGTCAGGGAACAAGCATGCTGTGAGAGGTGTGACTGCTCAAATGAGCATTGAATCTTCATGGTTATGAATGCCCCACGTGCCATTTTCCATAAAAGTAGAGGTGTTTAAATCCAGTGATCCACCAAATTCTGCCACGTTTTCTCATCACAAGAAATGCCTTATCCTGTTGCAATTCGATGTGCAATTCTTCCTTCTTTGTACTTTATGCACAAAGGAGCTCTCAGAACTGCAGAAAGAGCAAATTTGTTCCCATGTGTTGTGAACAAAGCCTGATTAAACTTCCTAAACAAAACATATTTTGGACAATAATGGTGACTCTGGGAGTAGTTAGTTTTTAATATGCTTTTCCACATGCTAGTTTTAAAAAATTGAGAGCACGGCTAAATACCTCCAGTTGGTGAAAACTTGAATTGGATAATCCAAAGGAATTGGCTGTTGTCTCAATGAATCAGTTTGGAAAATGGCTCTTGGTGCAGAAGAATTTGAGCAGTTTTGCAGCATAACTCTTTGGGTGTAGGTCATCCCTAAACTCAGGTTGTAGGAACTCTCTTTCTGGATGTAAGGTGAATTTTTAAAAGTTGATTTTTTTAGCATATATGATGAATTCTGTACCCATGACAGTTCACCCTTCAGTAAACTCTGCCATCGGCAATCACTTTGATGTATCCCCAAGTCTTAACACTGAAATTTTGCTTGACCTTTATAGGCTATCTCTGTTGAGTGACTAATTGTACTGGTCCACAGAGCAGTTGGACGAGTGAAGCACTGCTGGCAAGTAAAAATCCTTGTTTTGTTTTCTGTAAGCGCAGCACTGAAAGCTTCAGCTTGTGAGCTGACTGCTCTCTAGCCAGAAAGCTCAGCCATGAGGATGCTTGTATCACCCCATGCAACCTCCCCTTGCTCTCTGTCCTGGAGAGGACAAGCCTGATGAAAGACTCTTGCCTGATGAAAGAAGTGAAGAAGTGAAGAGAAGGTTCATCTCTGTTCTCTCAGAATCTGAGGCATTTACAAGGGCAGACAAATGGAGGCTCAAGAGAACAGCTACCAGCAGCTCTACTTCTGTTTTGGTAGGAAAAAAATGAGTCCTGTTTCTTCCCTCTCCCCTCCTGCTCCCCTTCACCACACCAAATCTGGTCCAAGAGGAACTCTGCAGCTGTCCTGGGAAAGGAGAGCGGGCTCCCCAGGACCGGACCCACCCTGGCAGACTGGCAAAGGAAACTGGGAAGCACCCAAGTAGGGCCACACTCAGGTAAAGCTAGATAAATAAGAGAGGCATTAATTTGGTGCTGCACTGCTCAAAACCCCTGAAGCTGAGAAGAAGGGCAGCAAGAGAAGAAAAATAGAAATTATTTAGGTCCAAATGGAAATATTTTGTTCAACTTCATCCTTCTTATTTTTGGTGCATAGATAAAGGGAATATGAATTCTGTTCAAGCTTTCTCCTTCATTTTATGTCAACTTTAAATCAAATTAATGTGAATATGAATAGGATTCTAACTGAAAAGTGGAAAACCAAAGAGCTCTTTGGAACTGATAATAGTAATGAAAAAAAGTATTTTCAAAACAAGGACTTCATGCTGCCAGCATCTAAACAAACTACTTCAAGGCTTTTGAAATCCCTCAGTATAGACATGCACCCATATTTCTTATGGGCTGCATGCTGAGTTCAATCATGTTTTAAGGTAGTCTCATCCTGTGCTTATTGTTTGTTAAATACAGGTGCCAAACTGAGTAGGGAAATTACACAGACTAGTGAATGTAGAATAATTCTGAGAGGAGAGAGAGTAAGCTTGGTCCTAAGACTAAAATATATGTAATTGATTGCTGTGTTTATTGGAGAAATAGCAGGGAACATAAAATTAATCATCATACAGGGGCTACCAAGGAAGAGAAAAAAGCCTGACATTGTCAGGAAGCTGAGTAGTTCCTACCCCAGGGGCTCAAATCACTTGGCTGTAAAAATCTGGGAGACCTGGCAATGCTCCATCAGACACACAGGAGATAAAACAAGAAATAACATACAAAAGCCAGACCAAAAGTTCAATGCAAACTCTGTCCATATTATCATGTGAGTCCTTTTATTAGGAGGATTAAAATCCTCATATTTTTGCTGGTCTTAGTAATTTTCTTTCAATAATGCAATAGTATTGCCTAGTGTAGGGAACATAAGTCAAGTGACTTAATTTTTGGCAGTTATAAGGGCTGTAACAGAAAGTATTACTTTTATTTCACATCATTAGGTCAAATTAACTTTATCAGCTGGAATTCATGCTGGTGATCAGGGGATGTGAAGAGTCTCTTCACACTGTTTCTTGGGTTTTAAAGGAAAAAATATCCTCTTTTCTCTTAAGACTGGTGCATTTTTCAGGGGCAATACTTAAGACTTTTCCATAACATTTTTCTTGAATGGTCTGTGGTACATTGGGGGCTGTGAAGCAAAACTAAGTGAGCCTCCTGTTTACACTTTTCCCTCTCCTTTTTCAGATTATTGCTCCCTTCTGGACCTAACTTTGTTTTCATGTTTTCTCTTTCAAGTAGTCCCTTATGAAACCTCTTTCTTGTCACAAATCTTCCATGGACTGCCTTGTTTTTCCCATGTCTGTAATAATCACACCTATAAGATGTTTTGGTGGTAAAGAGGCAGTTGCATGGAGTAACGATCTGTGTAATTAAGAGGTCAGAGCTTGCACCTTAAATAAATGGCTCTCTGATAAATTACTTGGCTCTCAGTGATTGTTGAGCACTGATAGTACTGAACTAAAGAACCACTGTTAGCAATTTACCTCTCTGAAACAGCTGGAAATGTGGATGGTGATGGGAATGTACTCAAATAGTACTAGGAGTTGTGGGAGCCAATGACAAAGAAAACAGAATATAGCCTCATTTTTATGACAACAGATAACTCATATTTATAAAATCTTACAGTTAACTCAGAGATGACTAATTGATATTCCACATCACAGAAATTCAAGGAGTGAGTTCTGCACTCCAGGTTAAAGTGACCCATATGAGAGACAGATTTCAAGCAGTGCAGACAAAGAAAAGGATCCTACAGAAAAGTGTGTTTCTCTTCTGAAGCTAAAGAGACTATTTGTCAATTTGCAAGGGACTGCATAAGATCGTGATCAGTTCCTACAGTGGGTTTTAAGGAAAAATGTCAAAAGAGAGACTTCTCAGAAGAATTAACTTTCAAGAAAGCATGGGGTTTGACAGGGAAAGGCAATCACAAGTGCAGAACTGAGAGAAGAACAATGTTCTGACACTGAGGTCACTGCAAAAGCCCAGAAAGGAGATGTGGGGGGAAAGGGAAGTAAAGCTTAAAGTTTTGACTTCATAAAAACAACATGCAGAGCTGTCTGAACTGTGACAAGGAACAAAAAGCCACACACTCCAGAAAGCATCCAAACGTTCTACTGTGTTACCTTGACTTCCACAAATTTGCAAACACTGGCTAACCACGAACAGCTTGGGTAAGAGGATGTCACCAACACCCTTTATGAAAGGCAAACCTTCACAAGAGCAATGGGCAAGATTTCAGTAGAAGATAAATGAGCTCTTACACAGAAAGTAAATGGAACATTTATTAGTTTTAAGCTGTACACAAGTGTACAAGCCAGTGTTTTGTCAGAGCCAATGATAGCTGCAAGGAAAGAAGAGCCCAAGTAAGACAAGTGGATGAAATTCAACTTCGTAGCTGTGATCTTATTGCCATTAAGAGACTGAGTGAAGTAAATGTATGAGGAAATGACATACTGCAAAAATACAATTTGTAATAATACCAGGGACAAAAGTATCCTTTACTGATTTAAAAATATATCAAGTTCTTCATCTTATGCAGTGGTGCTTCACCTCAGAAGAAAAGGTGACAAAGTTTTAAGAAGAGGTTTAGGATGCTTTCCCAGTGGAGAAGAAAGCATTCAGCAGAATATAAAGTACATCTGGAAGCCAAACTGTTCATTGTCCAGTGGAAAAGCAAAGAGCTGGCTAAGATTATTACTGTAGGGAAAAAAGGAGAACAAGGAGCAGAAGAAACAGAGCATGGCACTCATTTTCTGTGGAAAAAAAAACCCAAGAAATTCTCTAAGAAACAGGATGAAGAAATCTTATAAATTATATGTCTTGATTAAATGTGGGTTTTTTCACTGAAATATGCAAATGTATTCTGGTGTGTCTGTAAACACCAAGAACATTTTCCTCTGTTTTCCCTATTAGCTCTCCTCTGCAGTGTATTGACAAACTCTGTGTTGACGTGTTTGGCTGTGGAATTGCCTGAAAAGATATAAAAGGAGTGAACTTCCAAAAATTCTAATCCCAGTCTTCCTTCTTCTCTACTGTCTTGTAACCTGTAGGAACTGCTCATCTTTAAACCCTCTTCCTTGTTCTATAATTTTGGTGTAACATGCCAAGGCACACGCTCTGCCGGGGTGTAACACTGTGTCTGCTTCTGTGGGAAATTAGGATAACTCCTTCACTGTTTCTTGACTGAACACAAACACAGCATCAACAACAAAGTGAAAATAGAACATAAGCAGATCCTAGGTAGGTTTCTGTAGCCAGCCCAGCCATGTGGTTGTGGCAAACATCTTTAGAGAAGAAAAGCACACGTGGCGTGTAAGCATGGCCTTTGAGAGACACTGTTTCTCTAACAGATTTTTAGACTGTGTCTGAGGCCAAGTGTTTTGCAGTGAAGTACATAAAATGGAATTTGATGGGATTAGCAGAGTAGTTACTGTAGCTCAGCCAGATGAAAAGATCTCACTTGTTTTATACATAATTGAGAATTTATCCTTGGATATATGATTGACTTCTTTTGCTGTCTACATGCTGACCTCTTCACCCAATTTCCTATATTTGCTAAATATATGACTACGTGTAAAGTCTCAGCAGTTAAATTACAAAGCCTAAACAACACAAAAGACAAGTCAATACGCAATACTGCATTTCACGTATTAGTGAGCAAAGCCAACATCTTCTCATTTTACAGGCATCTAATATTTTTTCTGCAGGTTTGCCAACATTATTTCTGCAACATTTTTTTCTTTGTTTACTGGCTAAGATAGTAATTTAGAAATTTTTAGTTCAGGTCTAAAAAACTGAGTTTTCCAAGTGTCATTATTGTGATAAAAATGAGAGATCCTCTTGTTTTCCTGCTTCTTTTATTTTTGCCAAATTATTTCTTGAACACGGGTAATATTTTATCTTTTTATCATTACTAACATTCTGTGCCAGGAAGATTCTTTGGGCATTACATCATAAAAAATACATGTTTTTAACTTGACACCAGCTAGTTTTCTTTGACGTCCTCTGGTTCTTTTTTGGAAGAGAGAATGAATGGATCTTCCCTGTTCATCTTTACTTAGTTTCTGCTGGGCGAGCAGCATTACCCTGCCTTACCTGCTTAATGTTCCTTGAGTATAGATTAAAGTAGGTAGCAAGGGGAGTTATGTGTCATGCAGTGGTGCTTTCTTAAAATAATGTGTGGGAAGAAGGGAAATAGCCTGGAGTTTTCCGCTCCCACTAATTGCTTTTTTCACCAGCTTACTGCAACCCGTTCCACACCCTGCAGTTTGTGTTCACGCTGCCACAGAAGTGAGCTGACAATATTTCACTGTGAAAGGCCTTCTGTTGTGTGATGAAGCTCTATTATTTGTCCTGCCTTTTTGGAAGATAAAAACTCCTAACTAGCTTACTTTATTTTTGTTCTGCAGCTGTGATAGCCTTAGCTGTCTTTCGAGCCTACTAATCAGCTTTCCAAACCATAAGCAGGGCACAGATGTAGAGAATTTTCTGTCCTGAACTCATAGTTTCCCCAACCTCGATAACCAAATTAAAGCCATCAGTTCCAAATTAGAAATGCAGATAAGCCTTCGTAAGCTTGCCTTGCTGGTTATGGTAGTTTTATCTGAAAAACCAGAAGCTCTGTCGATCCTTTTTTTGTGTACCTCTGCAATCGGGTAACCTGTTCCTACACTTCTGTCCCAGATTAAACCTGCTCTAGTAATGTCCAGCAAGGGATGTGGAGTGAGATGATGGCTATTCTGCCTCTGTCTATAGGGATAAAATTTCAACAGCTTGGCAATAGGGGAGATCACATCACAACCAGCCTTATCCTTGAGTTAAGACTTCTGTTTTGCCTATATAATTATTTAAATTAAACATTTTTTTAAGAAAATGGAATGTTTTAATTGCAATGTTCTAATTTAGCCCTTTAGGTTCTTGGAGAGTCTTTAATAAGAAAGTGTATTAAAGATGTGAAAAAAATGATAATGTTATTGTTCACCTGACTTGTTTTAGGATGGATGTGTACTCAAGACTCACACTTTCCCGGAGAACCTTCTTCTGGCCTCCTCCCAAGTCATGGAGAGTTCCATGGTGAAATTAGAGCATGTCCTTCACTTTGTTCCAAATAGGTTTGCAAGCTGATGCGAGGTATCTTGGTCATTTGTTAAATAGAGGGCAAAACGTCAACCTTCAACTAGATTCTTTATTTCTCTACTTTGCAATAGTACCTTTCAGAATTAACAAATTTAACTGCTGAATTCTCTGGCTTTTTTTTTTTTTAATTCTAGTGTGATGTAATCCTTCTCTCCCACTGTGCAGAATATAAGCACTTAGCACTAATCCCATTTTTTATTATTGTTCTTTCACTTTGTAGGCAAGTTTTTAAAAGTGGTAGCATTATGATACATTACTTTATACTGCATGATAAATTCCTTGTTAATTGCCTGCTTCCAAGTGTTGCCTTTCATCCTTACTTTTTCCTAGTCCTGTCCATGTGACCAATATATATCGAGGGAAGCATGAGGAATCTGAGGTAGGAATGGAAGAATAAATTGCTCCTCCTTAGTAAACTGAGTCTGTGTTTGTTACCCTTGCTCCTCCCACAGAGCTGAAGGAAGAACTAGATGCTCAAAGAGAATTGGCCTCGGAGGAAAATTTTTCAATGAGGAAAAAGAATTGCAATAGGGAGAAGGCTGTAACTTGTGAATCTAAACTAAAAATAGTAGGCCAAATAAGGAGTACTGACAGAAGTTCTGGTTGAAGCCAGCACGGTTAAACTTCGTGTAAACATTAGGCAGCTGTCCAGAGCTAATTAAATTTCCCAAGAGCGATACCCAGTGAGAGGGGATTAAAACTATCTTACTCAGAAATACAAAAGTTTTCAAAAATATTTTACTAGAGCTATTGATTGTTTGGCTTCCTGATTTTTATTGCAGCAATGTCCCAAAAGCTCCATTTTGAGCAAATAGAATCAGTTGTTTTCTTTCTTTTAATTACTTCTCTGATGTTACTTGTGGGCAGAGATTCTGTGTTGTTGAGCGCTAGCAAGTGCTGTAATCACATACTGCCAAGTCAACATCTTCCCATAAACAAATTACCTAAGTTTTTGCACAGCTTTCATTACCAAAAGATCTGTGCCCAGAGTTAATCACTCATTATACTCAGTGCTGTTGAGCACTGCTGACTGGTATCTCTGGATCTCACTAAACATTATGAAACACTGGCATCATAAGGGTGATGAGAAAGTACAAGCAGCAAAATGTTTGCCAGCAACCAGCGCAGGTAAGGTGTTCAGAGACTAATGCTAGCACCCTTGCTCAGTGGTAGTTAGATATATGGTTGCTTACACATGATGGCCCCAGGCTAGGAAGGCAAAGTGAGGACAATAGAGCAGACCATGTGCTTTTTAATAACATGGAGATATTCTTTCTTCAGATTTTTTCCTCCATTAGTGTCATGAAAGTGACAAATGACACTCACTGCTGCCAGTGAATACAGTGTCATGATGGGATTACTACTTCTGTTACACAGGGCACAGCTGGAGTCAAACCTGTAGTTCTCTTGTAGATGCTAATGCTAAGACTATAGGGGGAAATTGGGCATGGAGTGCAGGTCAAAGGATCATAGCAAGGTGCAGGATCAACTTTGAAATTTTGTATTTTGAGCAAAACTCAAGGGTTTTATGTTACAGGCCTGGATAGAGATATCATTTGGGGCCGGCTCTTTGACTGGTACACATAAAAACATTTTGGTTGGAAAGGATCTTTAAGACCATAAAGTCCAACTGTTAGGCCAGCACTGCCAAGTTCACCACTAAGCCATGCCCCAAAGCACCATGACTACCCATCTTTGGAATACCTCTGGGGATGGTGATTCAACTGCTTTCCTGGACAGCCAGGAAAGTTTGAATTTGAATGCTTGACTTTTTTCATTATCCATTCTAAACCTTGAGGCACGACTTTCCCGTTGTCCTACTACTCCTTACCTGTGCAAAGAGCCCAGCCCCCAGCCTGGCTACACCCTCCTTTCAGAGAGCTGTAGAGAGTGAGAAGGGCTGCCCCTCAACCTCCTTTTCTCCAAGCTAAACACCCCCAGCTCCTTCAGCCGCCCCTCACAGGACTTGTGCTCCAGACCCTTCCCCAGCTCCATTGCCCTTCTCAGGATACACTCCAGCACCTCAATGTCTTTCTTGTAGAGAGGGGCCCAGAACTGGACACAGCGCACACGGTGTGGCCTCACCACTTTTCCCTTGTCCTGCTGGCCGCATTATTTCTGATACAGGCCAGGATGCCACTGGCCTTCTTGCCCACCTGGGCACACACTGGCTCATGATCTGTCAACCAGCACTGCCAGGTCCTTTTCCATTGGGCTGCTTCCCATTCTTTCTGAAGCCTGTAGAATTACATGGAGGTGAAGTGACCCAAGTGGAGGACCCAGCACTTAGACTTTGTGAACCTCATACCTCAGCTTGTTGATCCAGCCTGTCCAAATCCCTTTGAGGAGACTTCCTACCCTCAAGCAGATCAAAAATATGCTCAACTTGGTGTTAGCTGCAAAATGACTGAGGATGCATTCAATCTCCTCATCCAGATCATTGAAAAGGTATTAAACAAAACAGTGTATTCCAGGAGACTTTAAAATGAAACTGTATATTCCAGGAGATTTGAAAACGACTGATAAAAATAAAGAAGATTGGAAACATTGTTGAGATAGCTCATTCTAGTAGAAGTTCTTATATTCTTACAAAAGGAAGAGGACCTTTGTATCCCAAGGAGTGCTAGACAGCAAATGACTGATTTAGCTTTGCAGTTTCTCTACTCATGTTGGCATCTGAGCTGTAGTGTAAGAGAAGGCAAAGTTCTAAAAAAAGTGCAAGTATAATCAGAGATAAAGAAAAATAATGGTTGATAAAATCCTCTACTAAAATCCTTTGTTCTTTTCAAATATCCAATATCCTCTACAAGCAGCTCTGCAGCAACTCCCCTCTCTGAGATCATATGTCTGCTGTCTTTTTATAAGCTCTATTTTGTGCTGTATTTCACTTAACTAGCCAGGAAGATTAGGAAGTACAGGGAAAAAATATTCAAAACCTGCACTTGTTAAAAAATCAAGGCACTTTTGTCTTCTGTTTCTGTAACAATAAGAAATAGTCTAAAGCTTTTGAATTGCCTAGGTCTCTGAAAGTCAATATTCTTAAAGTCAAAAAGTCAAGTTCATGTTTTCCTCTATCTCATGGTGTGGAGGGCATTCCTGAGAGAAGGAGGGTTATATGTTTGTAGTGCAGCTGATGCTGATGGCAGTTGGGAATGAGTTTGGGCAGCTGTAATCTGTGCTGGACTAAAAATCTTCCTTAGGTGTCTTTATAATAAAAACTAGAGAAAAAAAAAAGAAAAAGAAGAAAATCTGTTAAGTTCATCTTAGCTCTTTTCCACAGAGTTGTAATAAGAGTCAAGCAGCTGAAAGTGCAATGTATAAACATGAACATGAATATACCAGCATCTACATGGTTTTCAGCCTCCTTGTATGAGTGTGACATCCTACATAAGTTCTCAAACTTTGTGTTCAGGAACAAAACAGTGCTTTTACTGTGATAAGACAATGGTTTTCTATGGCAGAGAAAGGGCTCTTCTCTGGTGAGATTTTATCACTCATGCAGGTGTCTAACACTTCTGAAGAGAAATGGGAAAAGTGTTTTCTTGGGCAGTGGCACTACTGAGGTCTGGTTCTCAGTGGTTTGGAGTCCTGTGGTTGCATTCTTGTGTCACAGTTAATAAAATTATGACTTCAGATAGAAACTTTTCTCATGTTGGGACACTCCACAATTCTCTAGCCTCTGTAAATATCCTGAGGCTTCGTATGAATTGAGGTCACACTGTAACTCAGTTCAGACAAGGGATGGCCTTTCATCTCTACCTAGATACCTGTTTCCAGTAATTTTGTAGAAAATTTGACATCCAGAATATTGAGACCTACTTCAAAGACACACACAACTCTCTTCAATGTTGCTGAAATTGGCTTAAGAGTTACTCAGTTGGATGAGAGAGGCAGATAAAAATACACACATACTCACAACTGAGCTTGATCAAACCAGGCTAAAAGCAAACACCAGTCTTACCTGTTGGTTTTGTGGTTTTTTTTTTTGGGGGGGGGATGTGTATTTAGAATTCTGTGATCTCTTAAATTACAAAACAAAACTTGCTGAGATAACTTAGAGTTATTCTGTTCTGAAAAGTGATTCTACAAAGAGCTTCATGGAATACCTGTGTTTTTGCGCTCCACTGGTTATCAAAGCAATGTGAAAATATTAAACCCTTCAGCTATAATAAAGATTATGCTGCTTGAATAGATAAGTCCTGCAGAAAAACCTCCGAAGGTCAAGGCTGCACCTTCACTCATGCAAGATTGAATAATTAACTGTTCTTTCTGTAGACTGTGGTGTACATGGCTTGCCACACTTGCATACAGTCAGACAAAAATTAGACTAAATTTTAAATAGTCATCCAGTACTTCTGTTTTCTCTTCTTTTAAATTCTTCCCTTCTTTTAATGGGTAGGAATATTTCTTCTTACAAAGTGCTCTTCCCCTTCTCCTCAGCCCTTTTAAATACTTTCTGTTGTTTTGCAGATAGTGGGTAGTTTGTACACCACAAGCCAAGATCCTCTGGTTTACAGGTGAGCCTGTTGACCCCAGATATTGCTTGTTTGTTTAGCACTGACAGGAATAATGGTGAAAACCTATGATGGTTTCAAAGATGGTTTCCAGTACTTGCTGGAACAAATTGTGTTCTGTAAGAGGTTTTCCTGATATGTTGGGAACATAATTAAATATCAGAAGGCAAAAGGACAATGTGGTTAACATATTAGTTTAAAGACCATTCTTAATAGTTTTTATCTACAAACATTAAAGAAACCATAATTTCTAAAGACTTGGGTTTTAGCAATAAAAAAACAATATGTAGTTATCCCAAATTAGTTGATATTCCGAATCATTCCCATAAAAGTGTACGAGGAAAATTATTTTAAGGTGTCATTATATGAACAGTATATAGTTTTAATGGATTATTTGTGAAGACCATTAGGAGTTTTGTCCTTCTGTTTAAAATAACCCAAAAAATCAAACAAGCAAAATTAACCCTACTCTTACTTCTCTGATTGTTTATCCTTTAATCGTAGCTATTTTCAACAATCAGAAATTGGAAACAAATTTTGATTTCAGGTTAGATCTAGCACCAAAGAGAAAGTTTATGTAACTTATTTTGGATGCCTTCTGGTAAATGACTGGTCTGAAGAGCCTTTGGGTGCCTTAGCGGTCAGTTAAAATCCCAATGACCTATCTTGAGAAGATTGGTAGAGGAGAAGTCTGCCAAATCATTGGCAATTGACTGTGGCCCCACCATGGGCTCTTGTGGCAATTGTATTGAACCCTGGGTATTTTGACTATTGACACTGCAAAAAATAAAAAAAATAAAAAATTAGGATATAAAGATATAAAAAGTACAAAGCAGGCAATTATCTCAAGTTTTTGTGGCATAAAAGCCACAAAACCAAATATGTCCTTGGGTGAAAATTTAAAGGGAAAGGTTATTAACCTTAGCTGATACCCAGTCAAAGTAGCTGAGGTAAGGCTCATTTTGCAGTCAGACAAAATCCTTACAGCTTTTTGTACCCGTCTCTCCCACTGTACTCTATGCCAGTGGTGTTCACAAAATCTTATCCAAAAGGTATGTCTTGCCTTTCAAGAAAAAGCATGTGTAGTACTAGTGGGGATTGATTAATGCTCCCTGCTAATCTAACTGTTCCTGTTAACACAGGGTAAGGTAATACGTTTCCTGAAAGAGAAATTGTTGCCAGCAACCTGTCTTAGTTTCACTTTTCCAATGACAAACCGCAAACAACTTGAGAGATGCTTTACCAGAGCTTTCCTGATCCATATTTGTTATTTCTGCTGCTACAGGTTCAGAAATGATAAAGAAAAGCAGGATTTGTGCTGGAAATATCCTTAAGGAGAAAGCTTTTATAACCTGGGATAGAATAAAGCACTTGAGAGTCTCCAGTTCAGGTCAAACAGTTACTGGGGGCCTGGGAGCTATTAAAGTTGAGTTAAATTACAGCCAAAGATAAGTTAGCTTGTGCAGGTTGTGGGTCTCACTGGAGCTTATGAATCTCTCCATCAGCTTGGAGAATTACAGGCAACAGCCAACACCCTTTTTGAGAAGCAGATTTTTTATTTCCAATTCCAGTCTTGCTTTGTGGGATTTCTCATAGGTAGGATTCATTGCACCCTGTATGTGCCGTGCTTTCCCACACCTCCTTAGTTTCATCTGAGTGTTCCATAGGTCCCTTCTGTAAAGGGAAATAGGAACTGGAGTAAGATTATTGTGAGACACAGAAGCACAGGATTGGAATTGCCCTTTACCCTCCTGTATTGGTGTAGCACTATCATGCTTACCATGGTTCTCTGCATGAGCCTCTCCATTTCTCTAGAGACCACAAGTGAGCTCATGTATCCATGGCTCAGGTATAGCTGTCCGTAGGTAAAGTATTTTGTTCTGAAGAGAGGTTTTGTCTGCTGTCAGATCAAATTATGTTGATGGCTGTGATCAGAAAACCCTCTGGGAAACAAATGAAATTTTCTTCCATGTACGAGAAGACTGTATTGTAGTCAGGAGTGGCAGGTGCTTCTACACAGTGCTATGCAAGATAGCCCAGGTTTTTCTTAAACTGTGAAGAGAATAGATTTGTAAAAAGTGTAAAAAGGTGTCAACTTTCTAATAGTCATCACTGTACAACAGAATTGAACCAGTTCTAGAATTCTTTGCTTCTGTTCCCAGCAGCACATTCTTCCTTTGAGGTAATAGGCTTTTGGGTTTATTTTTGGAAATTTTTGAAATTTGGAAATATTGGAAAATTTCATTTGCAGAGTCCAGTCCTCTCTTCTGATAAGCCAGTGACTATTTAGGAAAAGGATGATTATAGTGTGTGCTCTGATATTTCAGCTGAAGAAACATGACTTAGGTATGAAATTTGGTGGGGACAAAACAGGGAATACAACTAGGAGTCAAATGTTTCCATGTAGTTTAATGTTATGCAAATTCATTCAATATTCATCATTATCCACAGAGTATCTCCAAAGGTTTTTAAAGCAATGTCATGACAAATCTATTCAGCTTTTAAAAAGAGACCATGCTCACAGTTGAGCTAATTTATATTAATACCTGGCATAACAGAAGTTATTTCACAAGATCTTTAGGCATTATGTCTACAATTATTTAAAGAGTACATACTTTATTACCTTATCTCATTTACTAGGGGTTTGTTCTCATCTATTTGCAAATTTTACAGGCTTACAAACCTTCAAGGTCTATTTCCAAAATAGCACATCTGGTAAACAGTGCCCCCACAAAAGATTAATTATTTTAAGGGGGGTTTACCATAGAAAACAAGAAAACTTCAATACTGATATGTTGGAGATTTTTCTCCTTAAATTTGCATATGTAAATTTCCATATGTAAATTTCCCTAGGTAACAAAAAATTTATTCCAGTTTTAAATTCTCGGTCTAATGCTAACAATAGATACATTCACTATAGAGTGATTGCACAAGATAGGCTTAACGTCTAAAAAAACCACTTGGGTCTGTTATGCAATTTCATAAATACAAATGACTTGTGATAGAATTTGTCAATGAGATATAGAGTAGAAATAACTCTAGTATTGGGACTGCATTGCATTTCTTGCTCTTGTGCATTCCAAACGCCACTGTGCTGCAAGTCAGAACCTCTAGCCACTTATTTGCTTAAATAACAGATAATATTAAAACTTGCAAGTGCATAAGAGTGGTTGTCCTACCTGCCTCATTTG
Source organism: Tichodroma muraria (assembly GCA_013390105.1). Classification (NCBI taxonomy): domain Eukaryota; kingdom Metazoa; phylum Chordata; class Aves; order Passeriformes; family Sittidae; genus Tichodroma; species Tichodroma muraria. The sequence goes on from WAAG01041446.1 coordinate 19,881, forward strand.
GCATCAGCCATGGGGGAGGGTCTGTGTGAGTTCTAGCTATACCTCATCTCTCAAACCTGCAGAGTCAGGACACTTCAGGAGCTGTACATTGTTTGTCTTCAAGGCTGTCTTTGCACAACTAGAACAATGAAAAACTGTGCTCAGCTGCACTTACAGAACTGTTCAAATGTTAGAGCATATTGGCTTTGCAAGGCCTGGGTTTTGGTAGTGGTGGGGCTACAGGGGTGGCTCCTGTGAGAAGCTGCCAGAAGCTTCCTCCATGTCCAGCAGAGCCAATCCCTGATGGCTCTGAGCCAGACGTGCCACTGGCCAAGGCTGGGCCAATTAGAAATGCTGATAACAGATTTGAGAGGAAGAAAAATAAAGTTATTGCACAGAAGTAAGTGTGATCAGGGAAGAGCAGGGTGTGAGGATATGTGAGAGGAACAACAGACCCCAAGGTCAGTGCAGACAGAGGGACAGGAGGTGCTCCAGGCGCTGGAGCTGGGATTCCCCTGCAGCCCATGGTGCAGCCATTGGTGAGGCAGCGGTGCCCCTGCAGCCCCCGGGGCTCCATGGGGATGCAGAGATCCACCTGCAGCCCAGGGAGGATGTATCCAGAGCAGGTGGATACCCGAGAGAGGGCTGTGACCCTATGGGAGACCCAGGCTGGAAGAGGGTCCTGGCAGGGACCTGCAGGCCTTTGAAGAGAGCAATCCACATTGGAGCAGGTTTCCTGGTAGGACTTGTGACCCTGTGAGGGACCCAAGCTGGAGCAGGCTGTGCCTGAAGGACTGCACCCCATGGAAAAGTGACCCACTGCAGCAGTTCATGGAGAGCTGCTGCCCATGGGATGTAATCGCATTGGAGAAGTTCACGGAGAACTGTCTCCTCTGGGAGGGACTTCATTTAGAGCAGGGTAAGGACTCCTCTCCCTGAGCAGCAGCAGATGCCTGTGATGAGCTGACCATAACTCCTGTTCCCTGTTTCCCTCTGCTGTTGGGGATAGGAGGTAGAGCTGGGAAGGAGGGAGGGTGAAGGGAAGGTGTTTTTAAGGTCTGTTTTTGGTTCTCATTATATATACTGCTCTGATTTTGTTAGTAATAAATCTAATTAATATCTCTAATTTAAGTCTGTTTCCCCAATGACTGTGTTTGGTGAGTGATCTCACCTGGTCCTTATCTCAACCCATGAACCCTCTATTGCATTTTCTCTGTCCTGTCCAGTTGCAGAGGGGAGTGACAGAGAGGCCTTGGTGGGTGCCTGGCATTCAGCTGAGGCCGACTCACTACAATTTCCCAATTTCCTTGAATGTCAAATTTTGGAAGAGTGCATTCAAACATCCATGAAATGAGATGCTGGACTTCACTTCATCCTCCAGGAAAAGGCACAGCAGGGTAGCACAACAGTCTGTAGGAAGTGGGCCACACGATAAGGAAGTACTGAGCAAGGCGAAACTGTGCATACAGAAAATCAACTCTGCAATAATAAATACTAGGGGATGGGTTTTTTTTAGAAGAAGCTATAATCTTTATTTTACTTGATAAAATAAGTTACTGACCTCTGGCTAGATGGTTTACAAATTATAGTAGCAACAAACAGTTTGCTATTTGATGTGGGTGACTATCAATTTTATTTAGTTGTTGTAGAAAGAACATCTGGTGAAGATACATTTACTGACAATAAATGATGCTCATATCAAACCATATCGGAAGTGATTGCATTCCAGCAATTAAATTAGATTTCCCTGAATCAGGATAATTGAACTGCTATGTAGTGTTTTGCCAAGATTTACCCTCTTCTGTAAATCTACTTGTGTCAGCTCTTGTGTAGCCATTCAGATGATTCTAAAGTATTTGGGAATCTTCAAAGATATAAGTTTGTGTATATTTGTAGCTTAACCCAGATAGATATGCTAGTGATCTGTGATAGATATGCTAGTGATACCTGGAAATTCCTTATAATAATTCCATTTTTATGCACATTTGAATTGTTTAAGTATTTGAGGGTGGGGTTTATTTCGTTTGCTTTTTTTATCTTGGATTGTTGTAGCCACTGAAACACTTATAATTTACACTTTTCTGAATTGAGATATTTTTATATAGAGATCCTGGATATTTAGTTCAACATTATGATTTCTGGGTACTAAGGTCCTCTTGTGGATGTAAAATCTTTGGTTTCTTCCAGCTGCCTTCTCTAAAGATTTTTTATTTGTCAATATACAAAATATAGTATTGCTCTCTGTCCTAGACAGCCTTGCCAAGGGAAGGGGAGAACTGTAAAATGTATTGACAGGTTTTTAAATGTCTCTGAGGACTACAGAAGTAAGAATCTTTGTAGAAAACCAGGGCTGCTTATGTCTGGTTTTGGGGTCAGGAAAATGAGGTACTTGAGCTGCATGTTTTAACACAGTCTTCAGATACAGCTTGTCTGAGATGGTAATTTGTGCTTCAGATTTCTGTTTCATACCCCAAAATATTAAATGAAATGTGCTCTAAGAGCCAGTTTTTGTATTTGAGGTGCCTAAACAATCTTTATACTCGGTCAAAATACAAGGCACTTGGCAGCATTGCCTTTTGCAGGGACACTGTTGCTTCTGGTTGGTGATGGCAAACATCTCATGGCTGGGGCAGCCTCTGTGGTGTGATACATGCAGTCATCAAGCAAGCAGTCACCTAGGAGCTCCTTTGCAGGTTTGTGTTTGACCCCAGCCACACGCAGAGTCTCTGAGTGCAACAAAAAAGTATATTGAATTCACTTCACTAAGTTAACCTTAAGCAGAATATTAGGGGAGCTAGGAATGAAATAGTGCATGCAAAGGTGAGCAGTTCAGAGAACAATCCCTTCTTGAGAAACAGCTTCTAAATAGCAGGGAGAGAAGGAAGCACATAAATTGTCTATGCGCCAAACTACCTGAAAATCATTTGGATACTCACTGAAGCAAAGTATTGTATCCAATGGTTCACTGCTAGGGCAGATCCATCTGCTTTCATTTCTCTTTATTTCTATCCCCTGTAAGAAAATCAACATAATTCTGCTACCTTAGCCTACAGTCCATAAAATCAGAACTATCAAGATTCCTTCTGGCTTGAACAGAGGTCTGCACATTTTTTTATTAGAAAGTGCTTTATTTTTCGTGGAATCATAGAATGGTTTATGTTGGAAAGGGCCTTAAAGATCATCTAGTTTCCAATTCACCTGCTATGGGCAGGGACATCTTCTACTAGACCAAGCCCCACCCAGCCTGGACTCAGACACTTCCAAGGATGGGGCACCCACAGCTCCTCTGGGCAGCTTGTTACCATGTCTCACAACTCTCACAGTAAAGAATGTCTTTCTAATATCTAATCTAAACATATTCTCTTTCAGTTTAAAGCCACTCTGTCTTATCCTGTCGTTCCATGCTCTTGTAAAAAGTCCCACTCCAGCTCTCTTTTAGGTTTGCTTCAGGTACGGCAGGAGCTCTGTCTCCCTGGAGCCTTCACTTCT